>LOJH01039043.1:0-10861 GCA_001685095.1 Ellobius talpinus | reverse complement strand
TTTTCATTTTTCCCTTGCAGTGCTGTCTGTCCAACTCGGGATCTTGTTATTTGTACGTTAGCTCAGCACTGTCCCACCGCCTCGCGGAGTTTCCTCCAGCCCATCTCTCTATTTAATTCTGGAACCCTCGATTGTCTTGCCTTGGTCTCCACAGCCCAGTTCCAGAATTTTCCCATCACCCTCAGGCACAGCTCATTTTGATGCTTTGGTAGGAGCACTTTCTCCCTGCAGGAATTTGATTTTTTCCAACTCAGAGCTACAGAAGACAGATGCTTGCGGTTCCCATTTCGTGATGTTTTAGCACATTTCTCCAGAGAAACTGCTGTATAAAGTGGTCTGTCTGGAAGTGTTTGGATATTTATTCCAACATGGGGAGCTTTGGGGTGCCCCTGCCCAAGCAGCCAGGAACTCCTTCTGTATGTTCGCCCTCCAGCTCTTCCCTCAGGAGGCAAAGACCGAAGTCCTTACTCAGTCTCTTTTAAAAAGAAAATCATGGAATGGGCTGGGCACAGTGGCTCATTCCTTTAATCCCAGCACTCAGGAGGCAAAGAAAGAGGCCGAGACAAATGTATCTCTGTGATTTTGAGACTAGCCTGGGCTACATAGCCAATTCTAGGCCAGCCCGGGATTATATAGTGAGATCTTACCTCCAAATTCAATAATCAAGTAAATAGGTAAATGAAAAAAAAAATTACACAGAGGGCTGGGGATTTGGCTCAGCTGGTAAAATGCTCGCAATAGCTGAAACCTGAGTTTGACCCTCAGAACGGCGGCGTGAAGAAAGCTAAAGGGTGGTGACATAATCCCGGCTCTGGGGGAAGAGGAGACAGGATCTCTGGGACTTGCCGGTCCTCTGGTTTACCGTACTCAGTCAGTTCCAGGCCAGAGGGGGATCCTGTGAGTACAGATGGGTGGGCCTCGAGGAAAACCACCCAAGGCTGACCTCTGACCTTCACACGCACATGTGTGCCTGCACTCAGACGAGTATTCCCTCATGTATACAAGCCATATAGGTATACACTATTAAGTGAGTCTTTGGAATGTGAACCAGAAAAATCCCTTTCTAAGTAAGTCAGAAGAATCCCTTAAAAATTCCACTGGAGCCAGGGGAGATTGCTCAGTGGTTAGAGCATTTGCCACGTGGGTGTGGGAACTGGAACCCACACAAGAGCTGGGTGGGTGTGGCAGCCACCTGTAACTCCATCTTTTCCTGTCGTTCTCCACTTTATTTTTTAAGTCAAAGTTTCTTGCTGAATCTGGGGCTCACTGTTCTGGCCCAGAAATCCCAATGAGCCTTCGGCCTCTGTATACGGCCATCCCACAAAGCCAGCCCCCTACAATGCTGGGATTACAGGAAAGCTTGCCCTCAACGCTGGGGTTACCGGCAAACTGCCCCCATTCTGGAGTTACAGGCAAGATGCTCCCCCCAATGCTGGGGTTACAGGCAAGCTGCTCCCACCCCAATGCTGAGGGTTACAGACAAGCTGGCTAGCCTCAGTGAATAAGGTGGCGAGAGCTTGAGGAAGACAAAATGTCAGCCATGGGTTTCCACATGCCTGTGTACCCATACACATACGAACATGCAAACACATGTGTGCATATACATGTACACACACATGCACATGAAAAAAGTCCCAGGATTCCCAGATATCTGCAGTGCCCTGCTTCAGTGCAGGCTAATTGTTTAAAATGACCGGGCAGTTATTTTAGAGGCATTCGGCTTGTGCCATTTGAGCCAGTTGTAATTTTTACCAGAGATAGGCAATGGATAACCATCTGGCCTTAATTTTGTGGGCGGCTTATTGTCACAATGCTTCTGATTTTAATATAAGGGTAGTCAGAAGGGGAGGAGCTTAGCAATCACCTCATTTTACCAGTGCCCCTGGGGAGTTAATATAATGCTTTGGGGTCCAGTTATTTAGATTAGTGACCACATTGTCCTCAATTAGCTAAGTAATTGTCTTCTCTTTAATGTAAGCACCAAGGCCCAGCCTTGATTGGTGACGGTCGATGGTTTGTTAGTGTTGGAGCTGCTGATGCTTAGCTTTAGCCCATGTCTGGGGTGGGGGTGATGGAAGACTTGGATGATGTCATCAAAGTGGTCTTTCGTATCTTACCTTACTCTCTCCTCCTGCCTCTAATGCTGGCAAGGCCATGGGCACTTCTTTCTGCTCTGAAAGCAGCTGCACTGTTTTCTCTCTGAAGCACATTTTGCTGGAGAGCTGCTGTCTTGTCCTTTCTTGTCTCATGTGTTTCCCTCCCCTGTGGGACACCCTCCTGAGAGCCCCTTATATTTTATTTATAGAAGTATCCTTGACTTCTAGACCAATCTCTAAAATTAAATAATTGTATTTTAATCAATCAGTCAGTTAATCAATTTGTGTGTGTATGTATGTGTGTATGTACATGTGTGTGTATGTGTATACATATACAGATGTGGTGGCCAGATGTTGAAAGTCTTTTTTTTTTCATTTTTTTCCAGACAAGTTTTCTCTGTGTATCAGCCCTAACTTTCCTGGAATTCGCTTTGTAGACCAGGCTGGCCTCGAATTCACAAGAGATACATCTACCTCTGCCTTCCGAGTGCCAGGATTAAAGGCATGAGCCACCATGCCAAACAAACAAATCTATTGATTTACACCATAATTCTCTCCCACCCCCAACCAGAGACAGGGTTTCTCTGTGTAACAGGCCTGGCTGTCCTGAAATAGGCTGGCCTCAAACTCACAGAGATCTGCCTGCCTCTGCCTCCCTAGAACTGGGATTAGAGGTGTGCGCCTAGTTTGTACCTTACTTTTTAAGATAGTCTCATTCTGAACCTGGGGCTTAGGTTTGAACTAGACTGGTTTCTGAGAACCCCGTGTCTGCTTCCCCACAAATACTGGGGTTACAGGCATGTGTTTCTCTGCCTGGCTTTCCCGTGGGTCAAATTCCTTATACTTGTGCAGCCAAGCTGCCCTAACTCCTCAACCTCAAAACTTATAATGGAATTTTTTTCAGTGCTCTAAAAATACTTATGTGAATGAATGAGTGTTTGGGAGACAAATACAATGGAAAATGAAGTTCTAAATTGTGCAAGCACTCTGTGACTGATGAAGTGGTTGGGAAAATGAGCTGAAACCCTGAACAGTCAGGAAAGCCTGCTTGCAAGGGGTGGGACCCGATGCGTTTTTTGAAGAATCTGTAAAATTTGAATAAATAGACTGTGGAAGGAAGGGCAGCTTTTGTCTCTGTTCTTTCTAAGGGTGCAGGGGTCCGGAATTCAAACCCAAGACTTCCCAAATGCTAGGCAAGAGCTTTACTGCGGAGTCCCACCTTTAGCTGGAGGGCATCTGCAGTGTCCTGGAGGCAGAAGATGTGGTCTTGGGACGTGTCTAGGCAGCGAGAAGCTGGCTTAGTTGCTTCACTTGTTTTTAGTGATGGGACAGAAGTAGAAATGGTTGGGATGGTGTTGAGGATGGAGAGGCACTGAGCCTCCTTAGCACTGAGAGTGTGGATTTTGGAGCCCAAAGGAACCCTGCCTTTGCTGTCTTTCTACTGTGACCTTGGACAGCCTGTTTAAGCTATCTGTACTATACTTTCCTCACTTCTAATACAGGGAAGTAATAACCAAATCTTTGTAGGAGGAACTGGGCCAATGTTTATACAGGGTTTAAACAGTGCCTCCTCCATTGAATGGACTTGTTAAGAGTTCCATAGAGAAAGGCATTCACAAATGACATTGAAGGAGAGGAGGTGTGTGCTTACAGAAGGGTCACGATTCAAAGAGGTTAATGGAGCCTTTGAAGTGCAGAGGTGGAGGTCCTGAGGCCAGACCTGGAAGACTGGCTGCGGAGGGAGGGATGCAGATGGGGATGGAGAGGATGAGCAAGTGAGACAAGCTGTTTGGGTAGCAGGAAGGAGGCGCTGCTCACTGTGGTAGGAGGGATGGGAGGGGAGAGCGGCATGTTCCTGGATATATACGCCTCAGAAATGGCAGGGATGAAGAGGGAATTGGCAGTTACCTCTGCTTGGCTATCATCTCAGACAGAATCATGATATTCTTTCATCCTTCATGTCGTTCAGTTCATTCTCTGTCCTCAGAGCTGACACTGTGACCCGCTGAGTTAATCACTTCCACCACGAGGGACTTTCTGTGGATGGCCGTGGATGAGGTTCTGCTACAGCAGCTTAGTGTCAATGTTTTACCTTATTTGGTGTGTGTGTGTGTGTGTGTGTGTGTTGTGTCTGTGTGTGCATGTGTATGTGTGTGTGGTGCCTGGAGGCTTGAGGAAGACACCAAATAGCCTGCCCTCCTTCTCTACCTTATTTGAGTGGCTCTGTCATTGAATCTGAAGCTTGTCACCTGGGTTAGACTGGCTGTCCAGCAGGCTCCCCAGTACTGGGGTTGCAGTCACGCTTGGCCATGCCCTGCTTTTATGTGGTACTGGGGATTTGAACTCAGGTCCACATGGCTCTGCAGCAAGCTCTCTTACCCACTACACTGTTCCCCTAGCCCCGCCTTTGTTTATTTTCCCTTCTTACCAATCGAAAGTTAAAGTATTAAGAAGGACAACCTAGAGACAAGGAGTTGTTCTGTGAGAGCATCTACACTCATTGACATACTTGTCTATTTCTAGGACATGTTGACCTGAAATTTCCTCTTCACTATTGTAATAGATACAGCTTTTGAATCCGTATTGCTTTTGCTGGCTTCTTTAAAAAAGAAAAACCAAAAGCCACTGTCTTGAACTAATGAGCTATTGTTTTATTTCCTCTGACCAAATAGAAAATATGATCTAGATTTAGAGTCATTGCTGGTCAGAGGGACCAGTGTTAAAAAATAAAAGTATTACTATTAAAGAGGTTTTTTTTCTGTAGATTTCACAGTTCTCAGCAGGATTTTTCTTTTAGAAAACAGAATGGGACATTCTGCATGTTTTTATCATTTCCCATAAGTACCAAAGGTATTTAGGTTTCTGATTACTTATACTCTAAGAAGGCTTGTGAAGCTGTGCTAGATTTTTTCTAATGTGAAAATAAATGGTTGTTATTCTCTTAGAAGGGATAAGGGTGTGGAGTAGCTCAGTGGTAGACCTCTTCTGGCTGGGGTATGGCTCAAGGTTGACCTCTTGAAATGGAGTGTGGCTCAGTGTAGATCTCTTGGCCTAGGGTGTGGCTCAGTGTAGACCTCTTGGCCTAGGGTGTGGCTCAGTGTAGATCTCTTGGCCTAGGGTGTGGCTCAGTGTAGACCTGTTGGGCTGTGGTGTTGCTGAGTGACAGTGCTCCTTCTTGGCTTGCTGGTTTTGCTGCCCAGTGCTTCATAGTGGAGTGTGTGTGTGTGTGTGTGTGTGTGTGTGTGTTGGGGGGAGATAAGTATTCTCTTGGCTAGTGAAAGAACTTGTCATATTAACAAGTGTGTAAATTTGAAAAATATTAAGAACATCTAGGTAACCTGATTCATTCTTCTTCATACTCACTCTGTCCATACAGAGGAACCTTAAAGGGTCATCTGTCTGTTGGAACCAAGATGAAGTGTGTGTTTCTTCCAGCTACCATGCTAACGTGGTGCCTTGCATCCTAGCTGGCCTGATGGTCCTCCAGGAACAACATTTTGTTTGCATCCCTAGAATGTGAGACATGTCACAGTGGATGTAATCCCTCCAAATATGAATTTTCCCATGAGTTTCTCCCTCAAAGTGAAGTAATCAATTAACTAATTAATTTAGTGATGCTGGTGTTAATCCCTCTGGTCAAGAATAAAACGACTACCACCGTTTAAAGCCAATTTTGAAGCAAGCTCTAATTAAATACTGGCCAGGTAGATGGGCTCCGGTCAGGTCCATACCTGGGTTCCCAGGAAATGGCCCTGAGTCATGGTTTACAGGGTCTTAAAGTATTTCCATCAGGTCCAATCAGGGACGAGCATATATCCTGACATATTTCCTGCCCAAGTCCAATCAGGAGTGAGCATACATCCTGACATATTTCCTGCCCAGGAACCTCCCACCCACCTGTGATCAAGCTCATGTAGGGAAGATGGCTTAAACAAACTTGTTTAGGGAGTGAAAGCGTGTGGCTTGTTATCCCCCATAACAGTAGTCTTCAGCATTTCAGGAACTATCTATCGGTCCTTGGGCAAGGGGCTTGCAGATCAGAGGCACTCATTTTCGTTCCATGGATCTCTAAGGCATAGGAATTAAAACTTAAAATGTAACTTTGGCTCTTCCATTCCTTCCCCCACCTCGAGTCATATCCTGAGTCAAATCCTTGACTCTGTGATGGTACCTGTTTTTATTGGGATCTAATAATCACCAGCTTGATGTTGCCCAGACAGGAATTAGCATTTAGTTAAGGCATCAGTGATGCAAGAGCCAGCAGCAGTCAGCAGAAGCAGAAGGGCCAGGGGCTGACATCAGAGCTATATCTAAAAGGGACCTAGAAATGAGAATGGGGACCAGTTACTTACTTCCTCTCAGGTCCCCTTTCTTGCAATGATTTTTATTTTTAGCACAGCCAGACTATTTCTAATGATTTGTGAGTGGCTTACATAGAAACAATTTTTCTCTTAAAGCTGTACAATAACCTCTCTATTTTATATACAGCAGATCAAGTGACCTACCATATTGTAGGCTATATCAGCTAATGGATTTACTTGTTGATAGATCTGGTCCTTGTCAATTTCAACAAGTACCTTTCCTGATATGCCAATAGGCGTTATTGATAACTATTTTTCCCCACGCCAGGAAGTTTCCTTTTGCTTTAACATCCCAGTCTGTTGCAGGATAAGGGGTGATATACTCTCTTCTGTAACTACTTCCTGCTGAAGCTAGGATCTTGTCAGAGCCCAGAAAGACTGGATTGCTAGTCAAAGGCAAGGAAGGAATTCAGGCAAGGGGGCATTCATCAGAAACCTCTGGTTGGCTACCCAGCTGAAGAGACAGGGAGCGATCACATCAGCTGGACTGGTCCACATCAGCTTTCAGAAACTCTAGAGTTCCTAGTTATTTGGAGTAGGATGTAGTTAGCAGCTGATTTCTGGATGGTGTCTGTCAGCCAAATGGAAATCTGCTGAGGCAGATATAGGCTAGGGACAGGAGTTAAAGTTTAGGGACATAAAGGAAAATATTACATTTGGAACTTTCAGGTCCATTGGCCTGCTAGTTGGGGAAGGGTGGAGTCCCAAGACCAGGAGAGAGGGACCCCATCCTCAGGAATAGACAGGTGGGGAAACTTAGGCTGTACTTATCTGGAGTCCTTTTGACCTGTGAGAGGTAGATCAAAGTCTTATGATTCTCTAGATTCTCTGAGGCGTACAGGAGTTTTTAATTTACAAAACAAACAAACAAAAAACAAAAACAAAACAAAACAAAAAAACACCCATAAGTTTTAGGCATATTAGCATTACCAGTCTGTGCTGAAATGCACATTATAGAAAAAGCAGAAAACAGGTGTCTGTAAAAAAAGCTGGAGCAGACTCACACCTTTGAGTCCTAGCAAAAACTGTAGATTTGGGTTAAAAAGCATAAACTTTTTTTTCATCTGTCTGGAGATGTAGATATAGATTGGACAGCAGTGTCTTTAGCCCAGTGAGAAACACCGTAATTCTACACTTAGAAGACAACCAAAGACAATTTAAAATCTTGTCACTGCTCTACCAGCCTATCAGAACCCCATCGCTCAACACCAAAGTTCTGAACTTTTGAAATCTTAGTGTAACAATAGCATAGAAAGGGGAAAGAAATCTGAAACGTTTCCCATTTTCATGTATCTTTAATCACTTACTCATGCCTTTACAACTTGCATTTATATATCTTAAATCGTTTTCTGAGACCCCCAGAACTTAAGCGTTCTCACCCTCAGACCTTCATAGATCTTAAAACATTTTCTTAGACCTTACGTAGATTTTAGCCCTTTCTCTTTTCGTGTAATCATTTACTAGAGAGGTAAGTATTCCTGAGAGGAGTCATGTTCCTTTCATGGCCTGTCTATTTTTTAATGTGAAGACTTTGAGCAAGACAAACCCATTTGCTTTTGCTCAACAGGATACCTAGTAGCTCTAGAAAAAGCAAGGCTTGCTTGTTCCATATGAAATGAGCTAACAAGGTGGCTGCAGCCTTGGGGAGGAACCTGGTTTTACCTGCTCCTGTTAAGCTGACAAAGCTATAGATAGCCTAGCCGTCAAGACTGTCAGAGATCTGAGAAGGATAAATTGTAGCAGGAAGTACAATCCAAATGTATCAGTTAAAATGACAGAGACTAGCCCATTATTAGACTGTCATCCCAGGCTCCTGTGATCTCCATGGAGTTGGGGGCAGAGGTTCCAGGGCAGGATAAGGTTTCACCTGCCAGGCCCAGAAGGTGAGAGGTTTTCCCACCGGGGAGGAACATGAGAGAGACTGACCTTCCTTTGTTTAGGCAAAGTGGGGCAACCAACTCTCAGTGTCCTGCTTGTCCAGAGTTTGGGCCAGGTTCTGGCGGCAGGTGTGGCAGTAGGGCAGTCCTGCCCTGTGGTTAGCTTTACAACAATCCAGATGGAGTCTTCATGGTGCTGCAGCATTTTCTTTGGAGACCTTGGGACCACTGCTAGAAGCTGGGGGGTCTCTGTCATAGTAAGCTTTTCCGTTAAACATTTTAAATGCCATATTCAGCAGCTCTCTGGCAAGTTTGAGGACCATTATCTATGTATTAGCTAAGCAAACCTTGCTTGTTTTTAGTTACTTGCTTTAGGCTTAACCCTGAAAACATACAAGAAGCTAAATAAAAGTTTTTCTGTAGTTAATTACATCCATGCATAGTACTACTACAAATACAGTGCTGAACACATTAAAGAAGTTGATCATTTATAAGGTGACTATTAACTTGCATGTCTTAATTATCTTTAACAGTTTACCATAAATGTTTATAAGATTAGGAGTTAGCTTTATCTATTCAGTTTGAGCCTTAAAAGTAACAATTTCTGAATTTAAGTTCCTTTTATTATCAAAATAAAACTTTTAACTCATGAGCACAGTTCACAGATAGACTGGGGACAGTTTCTTATATGACTCAGTTTTTCAAAAATAGTTTGAGATTAAGATCTTAAGTGTGAATAGATCTGACGTAAGGAGAGACTTCTCTGAGCAAGCTGTTCTCAACTTTCCCAATAGTTCCCCATGTTGTGGTGACCCCCACCACCACCACAACATAATTCCTGTTGCTATTTCTCACCTGTAATTTTGTCACTGCTGTGACTCTCATTGCAAACATCTGACAGGCAGGTGGTCCTAGGCTACCCCTCTAGAAAGGTCTTTCACCCTGCAAAGGGTTGAGAAGGTGCCTCAAGTACTCGCCAGTCTGCTTATGTAGTCTTGCTGCGTCATAAGGCAGGAACAGCCCGACTTCTGGTGTTTAGTATTTGGTGCTCATAGCTGTGGCCCTTATTTCTAACCTTTTAAAAAGTTCAAATATTAATAATATAAAACATCATTTTATGACCTGCCGCTTTTCCAGGATAAAGCGGGTTTAAAAGTCACATTTCACGTACCTATGTACTCTGATAATTTTCTCTCAGGTTTCCAAACAATTATACAATTATAATTGTATAATTATATAAAAAACCCAACCAAACCTCTGAAAAGAAGCACTGTGGAGCCACCTTCTCTGTACCCTGGTTGCTACTTGGCTTCTCAGGGGCGCCATTCCTCCCCCTTCTGAAAATGAGGTGCGCTTTACAAGTCCCGCCTTTTCCCCCCGGGACGTGGACCTCCTTTTGGAAGGTGACACCCCTCATTCCCACTGAGCCTGCTGTGAGTTCACCAGCAGGGAGCCCAGCAGGGATGCTCTAATGGCACCCAGGGCCTGGTGCCATCAAGGTGAAGTGGATGGATGGAGAGTTCTTGGTGGCTGATTGAAGTCAGTGCTGATAGCATGTGGTGGTTGGTCCTCTAAGCTGCTCTGTATGTCCAGGGTGTCCCAGTCACTAGACACTGCAGCATAATGATTTAGCGGTTATTAGACAGACATTGGAGAGGGGACAAGGACAGCACTTGGGACTGTTCTGTGCTGAGCCTGCCCAGCATCATCCCTGAGATGCTGCAGTGACTTCTGATGCTCGACCCCTGCGTGCTTGTCCCAGGTCTCTCCAGTGACCTTGGATGCAATATGTGTTTTCTTTGTAAGACTCAGAGACTCCCAGTTTCTCACACCTCCCACACCACACAAGGAACAGGAAACCACCCTCTCCCCCTTCCCATGAATAAAACTAAGATGGTTATTATTTCTTTCTAGTCTTTCTTCTAGATCCTCCACTTGTTTTAACTCTGGAATTGCTCATTTTGGAGGCAATGATTGTTTATTATTTATTTATACGATCAAACTATCCTGTCCCTGGTTGTTTTTATTGTCTTTTTTTAATTTTAGGGTGGTGGTTTAAAGAATTTTAAATTCCAAAGTGTCTCTACCTGCTTGTCTGTCTGTCAGTCTCTTCCCCTTTCTTCCCCCACCAAATGCACACATACACACATGCACACACATATGTGTACACATACATGCACATACACACATATGTGTACACATACATGCATAGTCAGTCATACATGTATGTGTACACCTGCAGTGAGTACACACCACACACACACGCATACACATGCACCCCATATGGAAGACACAGAACTTTGTTTCAACCCTGTCTAGTTACGTGGTATTCAATGTCTCTTCCATATGTATTCAGCTACTTTGTAAGAACACCTTCCTTAGAGCCTGGAAACAACCTAAATGCCCCTCGACTGAAGAATGGATAAAGAAAATGTGGTACATTTACACAATGGAGTACTACACAATAGAAAAGAATGACATCTTGAAATTTTCAGGCAAATGGATGGATCTAGAAAGCATCATATTG
>LOJH01039042.1:0-14925 GCA_001685095.1 Ellobius talpinus | reverse complement strand
AGATAGATAGATAGATAGATAGATAGATAGATAGATAGATAGATACATGGATGAATGGATGGATGGAGATATATTAGATAGATACATATGTATGCAATAAAATATATATTTGCTGAGATAGATCAGTGTTTATTCTGAGAAATTGACTCGCATGATCATAGAGATGGAGAAATCCCATGACCTACCATCTCTAAGCAAAAGACCCAGGAGAAAACTCACAGTGTAATAATTTCTGGACCAATGATCCAATAGAATTGATTAAGAAAACTTCAGTCTACAATTAACACCAATGTTACAGTTCAAATAGGCCAGCAAGGGAGCAAAGATTTGACTTCAACTTGCTCTAACTCTTGGTTCTGTTCAATGGATTGAATGGTGTTCACCACAACAGAAAGAGAAACTCCACTCTACTAAATCAGATGCTAATCTTATTTCCAAACACTTTCATGGAGCACACTCTGAAATAATGTTTCCTGATACAGTCAAATTGACTCATTAAATTATCCATCACAGTATTGATGCACCCAGGTAAAGAATACATTCTCAAAACAGATCTCATTGCACTTCTAAAAGCTGCGGTGATGGAGAGGAAAGAGTTCCGGCATTAGAGTCAGAAATAACCAGCCAGAAACTCATCTCTGCTGCTCAGAAACAGCATAAACTTGTGGAAGTCACATGGTCACCCTCAGCCTCATCCCTTCATCTATAAAAATTTAGGCTAGTTGTTCTTACTTGGTATGGTTATTTTTAAAATGATTAGAAAAAAATGAGCCTATAAAGACTCCTTCTAGATCTTGACACACAGCAGATTCCTAACAAAAGGTAGTCATTATTAATAATTTTGTGATTAGCCATTGTCAATCTTTTCATCTTATAATCAGATAGCTTCTTTTTTTAACCATTAAAGATAGATCAATTATTCCCCAGTATTTCCTAAACACCTATAATTTTCAAAACACCAGATGAGTGAAACACAGAGTCTGTCTCTTGGGGCTAATTATAATGAAACAAAACAGTCAGGTCAGCAAATAATCGTAGCAATGAAATAAGCACTATGAGACGGGTATGTGCAGGACAGTAAGTGGGCTTGCTCTGGAAGGAGAAAGGCTCAGGAGAGCCTGAGGAGGCCAGAGGCCTCTGCTTAGAGGAAATACAAATGACAATGAATTAGCTCAGAAGAACAGAGAAAACTCCCATGAGGTCCAGTAATGAAGGTCATTTCAAGCTGAGGGGACAGCATGAATACATGGTACATTCCAGAAGCAGCAGCCGCTTGAGAGGAAACCAGATGCTCAAAGGGGAAAACCCATAGGCAAGTCATACAGGGTGTGTTTATAGCCACCATCTTGGAGAATGAACTCAATTGCACAGCTAATGTGCCCTCAGTCTCTTTCAGTGAGATGTGAGATTTTGTCCTCTCAGTGTTTCTTTAGCCACTGTAGAAAATGAACAGGGGTACTGCTCTCTAACATCCCGGCACACATAGGTGAGGCTGGTAAAGGATGGTTTCTTGCAGCTCTGTTTAGGGAGAGAGGCTACCCGCAGGCCCCACGGAGGTGTGCGAAGTACGGAAGACAAGTCCCAGTTTTACACAGGCAACCTCGTGGGAGCTCAGCAGTGTGAGATGACCCAGAGGATGGGAAGCCAAGGATGAAGTTTGGTGACTCAACTACACTAAGGTGTTTCTCTAGAGGGAGGAGAAACTAGTGAGCGGAGTCCGGGTAGGCACTGCTGCTGTAAACATAGCGTCCACAATATTTCTGCGTGAGCCTGAGGTTTGGTAGATCTTAGTAAGATGCTCCTACAATAAGATGTACCTGCGAAGCAGGATGACATTAAACATGGGGTTTTTCTTTCCTTCACTGATTTCAATCTGCACCTCTAAATTCTTAATGGCAGGTCAGTCCTCAGCCTAACAGTAAAGCTGATTCACTTGAGCCTGGGAACTCTGTCTTCCCTCCTGCGCTATACTCCCCTACATTCTAACTGCCACTGTTTGGGGCCAACTCTAGGATCCCGGCCCCTGTCGAATTCGCTTATGCATCCTCTACATCTAGTTGCTCATCCCTGGATATAATTGTTATAGCACATCTCCTCTCTGCCCTTAAGATACCACCACATCACTTAACACTTTCCAGGCTTGGGAGTTCAGGAAGGAGAGGTACACACTCAGACATTAGTCTCCACACAGGATGCTATCTACCCAGTAAAACCAGGATCTATCCCTGGTGCGTGAGTTAGTTTATTGGAGCCCATTCCCTATGGTGGGATGCCATGCTCAACCTTAATGCAGAAGGTCCTGCTCCAACTTAATGTGCCAAACTTCATTGCCTTCCCATACCGGAGGAGTGGATGGGAGTGGACTGCNGGGGGGGGCAGAGAGAACTGCAGATGGATTGTAAAATGAAATTTTAAAAATTAGTACAAAAAGATGCCAGCTCCCAAGAGTCTCCTCTTTGGTCTTCTCTCTATCTGGTCAGAAGGCAGAGTGAACAGCAAATTCTCATTACGGAGCAGGAACCTGTAATCCAAACTTTTATACCCACTTAATATCACTAACTTTCCAATTAGATCTTGCTGGGGATGGGCAGGAAACCTTAGCTTGCCATGGGCTCCCCTGCTGAGTTGGCATTGCTCATCTTCAATGTATCCAGTCAACCAGGTATTATGAAGTGAGGTCAACACGTCCCGGTGACCTTCCTACAGCGAGTGCTTTGTCTGTCTGCCTAGTGGCCTTGAGTCAGCAGCCCCCAGCCATCTGGAATGAGAGTGCAGCCTGCAAGGACAGAGGTACATTGTTCTGGAAGACCCAGTGTATCAGGGCTGAGACTGAGATGGGCTGTTTGAGGGATGAGCCAAGGCCAGCTGAGTCTGCCTTCTGAGAAAGCAGAGGTCTGCCTACTTTTCCCTATTTAACTATTTTCCATTTATTTTTGTCTCCGCCTCCTGGCTCTTAAAGATATACTATAATATTATATGAATTTTAGTAATGTGTGTTATATAAAATGTAACACACATGCAGAGAGAGAGAGAGAGAGAGAGAGAGAAACCGATCCATGTAGTTGTCCATCTAGTATGTCTAGTATATAAAGTAGCTTTTTTCTGGAACAGTGAAAGTTAGGTCTCAGTGGTGAATGTGGTGGTGGCCAGTGATGTAGAAAGCTGGGGAGGAGGTGACCATCACGGCACCACTGAGACATGTACATACATGTGATGTAGGTAGAAACTTCCGACCTTCAACATGGACCTTCATGCTGGTCTTCAGGGATGATCCTTACAATCTGAGAAGCCAGTTACACTGATGAAAAGCACCCCATCTATGTGCTTTGCGTCGTGTTTCAATGTCATTAGCCCCTGACATTTTCCACTTGCCCTCACTTGTCCAGAATTGATTGCTGTGACATCTTTCTCCAGAGACTTTGCTCCTACCAATTTCCTAACTGGAAACATTTAATCTGACACCTGACTTGGGTTTTCTTCACTTTAATTCTTGCATATTAATTGGCCCATTATTGTCACTCTTCACTTGCCCCAAACAGTGCTTTGAAAGCAGCTCTCCTCCACTGCAGGCGTGTTCTGTCCCTCACAGACAGAACACAATGTGTATGAGAAGGGGTGTCCCTTCATGCTGGATAGTGTGGGGGCTGGAAGCCAGCCAGCATGGGGAAAGCTGCTCCATTCTCTCTCTACCACGGTCTGTGGCAGGACAGTCAAGGGGAGGTCAAGAAGAACAAACAGAAGGCACTTTGTCCCTCATTCCTTCCTTGTCCTTCCCCAGCCCCTTCCACATTGTACACCTTTTGAAACAAAGCATTGTCCAAACTGCTTTTTCCTTATTAAGTTTGAAATCAACCTGCTTCTGTTGAGATTGCAGCTGGACTGGAATTCAAAGGGAACACTGAGCAGAAATACTTTCTTGTCTTTAAGCTTTGGCCATTTTCTGTGTAAAACCCTTGGTGGGTACAAAAATGAAAAAGGAGAGAAACAGAACCTTTCTCAGAACAACTTTCTGTGGTGAACTGTTCTGAATTCTAACTGAACTGGAGGGCTGCTCCCTCCTTCACAAGCAGCCAAGGTTCAGATGGCCTTATAGCAGCGACTGTTCCTTCCCAGTGCACAGCAATCCTATCTGAACTGGACAAACAATGATCTGCCTGATTCTAGGGTACCTGTTAATCTGATCAGCCTGCTACACCAGAGGAAAGCAACTTGCCACCCTCAGGACCACCTTTTCTTGGAGGGGTCATTAGGCCTGTGGGGCATTTTTACAAAGATTAAATTTACTCTACTCTTCTCCAGCGAAAGGTTGCCTGGATAATGACCTTCTCTGTTTCCCTGTCCAGCATGATTACTGATCCTATCATCTTTCCCCGGCCTCTACAAACTGAAATTGCAAGGGTAACGGTAAGTTTTCTCAATGTCTTGTTAAGGAACTAGGAAAGTCACAGCCCACACATCCTCAAACCCCCCGTCTTCAAGCTTTGAAGAATCTGGTCAAGACTCAGTCCCACTAAAAAGCAACAAGCAAGTTGCTGGCCTGACTCTTGGCTCTAGGCTCATCTCTATTCTGCATTTCCTTTTGCGCACAGCGTTTTCTTAGCCTTGTCAGGAACCTCATGTAAAGCAACTAATCGTATTGAGGCTGGTATTTCAGTAAAATCAAGAGAATCAAAGGCAGTTGCTCAGGCATTTTAGCCAGGCCCTCTTTATTTAACAAGACATGGAAAAGGGCCACTGTTGAGGAGCCAGCAACAGAGCTGTGTAAAGACGCCATCCCCTAAAGCGACCTTTGTGCTGAGATACACCTTTGTGCAGCCCCTGTCTTTGATCTAGGCTGAGCCCCACCACTCCCTTCCACATGGGGCTCCACAAAGCTAACTTGAGAGTTCCTGGCATTAAGAAAAGCAGTGGGGGTGGGGTTCTCTTTGTTTCTTTCTTCTCATAGGAAATGATCCCTTTGTTTCTCCATCTAGTTTTGTGAGAATTTGCCAATGCTACTTGTATGTCAATCAGAATTAACTTATAATCCTTTCATTTCCACACAAGAAAGAATATGGCAACATTTCTATATCCAGCCTTTCTCACATATCCTCAAAGGTTCCCATTTCCTCCCCAGGAAATCCAGTTATTTATACAGAGCATTTTCTCCCAGTAGGGCAATATTGCCTTCAAGAAGGCAAATTTGATACAGGACTTACAGGGATAGTTGGGGGATGGGTCTTATTCATTTAGGTATGAATAACATATAGTATGTAAATAAATATAAAGCATATCTATAATATTAACTTTTCATAGAGGCAACTAGGGGGAGATTAAAGAAAGACTTATTGCCTACAAAGACTCTTTAGGGAAGCAATAATCAGATTCATTCCATGCTAACACTTGTGTAGAGACAGTTTCCCCAATGTTTCTTAGAATCATGTATCCACCTGCTCACATAACACTGGGCACTGTGCTAGTTTCTACTTGGGTGCGTACAATACAACATTATAAACTAGGTAGACTGAAAACAACAGAAAGTCTTTCTCTCATGGTTCTGGAAGCTGAAAGTCCTCTTTGGAATTCCGCTAGAGAACATTGGTTCCGCATCTGGTGACAGCCAACAAGTCTTATCTCTCATTGGTTCACTTTACCCTCTCTCCTTCCCTGGTAAGTCTCTGTCTTCATGTGATGGCTCCCTTCCTGTTTCTATGTTATTCTCTTAAGACCACCAGTCATATTGCATCAGGACCACCCTCATCTCATGTGACCTAATCTTAAGTTCTTACTTCAAAATCAGGTCAGTTTATTTCAACACACCCCTTTAAAAGGGATGTATGTCAACCCCAGTAGATTCCCTGCATAGAGCTTATTGATGCCAATCACACGTATAAACATTGCTGATCCTTCTCTTGTCTAACACTCCCAGTATTCAAAGGAATAGGCAAGTGTTGGTTCTAGCTTCCACATGAGGAGGCACAGTATGCCATATCAGTTATATTCATGTGAGTTTATGTACATGTATATCATCCACCCCTCTTAAGTACAGAAAACATCACTCTTTCCTTTTAATCCATTCTTCTTTTGGCCCATTCACTCTCAAGTTTTCTTGACTATTAAAGTGACAAAATCCAATATCTCTGACCTGCTATCTGTCTATACCCTTCAGGCCCTGAAACCTCATCTTATTGGCTCCCAACTCTCCCAAATGATTCCTTGACATCCTTCATTTTTCCTTTACAAGAGGTAAACTCTACTAATCCTTTAGGATGCAACTCAAACATTGCTTCCCCTAGTAACCCTTCTTTTCCTCCTCCCTCCTTCCTTCCTTCTTTCCTTCCTTCTTTCCCTTCCTCCTTCCTCTCTTCCAAATCCAAATCTAGTGTCCAATCCTTATTATTTTCATAATACTTTACACTTATTTCTACCAATGCCTTTTTCATGTTTCTTCAAAATTATTT
This sequence comes from Ellobius talpinus, assembly GCA_001685095.1. Taxonomy (NCBI): domain Eukaryota; kingdom Metazoa; phylum Chordata; class Mammalia; order Rodentia; family Cricetidae; genus Ellobius; species Ellobius talpinus. The sequence goes on along the minus strand of LOJH01039042.1, from coordinate 8,485 downwards.
TACACATGTTTCTTCCACTAACCTATGAACTTTTAGGACAAAAATACACCTTTTTCTGTGTAAAAATGCTCCTTGATGAGACTGTATTCTGACAAACCTATCCCTAGTTAATAATCTGTCCTACCAGATATTATACCTTAGCCTAACATATTTAAATATGCTTATAATACTTACACTAACCTAAAGTTTGGGGGTGATCATCTAACACAAATCTATTGAATAGTTTACTAAGTATGGAATACCAGAACTTACCCTCAAGCAGTGGCTCCATGATGATGACCAGGATTATAAGTAAGTATCACACCACAGATGTGATACTTTTCTTTTGGAAAAGATCAAAATTCAAAAATCAAAGTACAGTTTCTACTAAGCACTCTTGTGTATTACCATAATACATTTTTAAATCATAAATATAACCAGTGTAACTGAAGGTCATTCTGAACTCATCATATTGAGTAAATAAAATATAAATTCACTTAAAATTTTGAATTTCAAAAACCCACTAAAATTTTTTGCACATGCATTTGTATGTTGGTGTGTGTATGTGTGAGTGAATGTGCACATGAATGTGTAGACCCAGAGTTTAGCATAACTGTCTTTCCCCATCATTCATAGATTTTTGGTTTGTTTTGGTTTGACTTGTTTTTCCATTTTGTTTGTATTGTTTGATTGATTTATGGATGATTTCCCACTGAACATGGAGCTTACAAATTTTGACTAATTTCAGTTGCAAGCTTAACCTGGGGCATCCCTGTCTCTGCCTCTCTAGTCTTGGGATCAAAGGCAGCTTCTACCTCTGTGCAGTCATACATGTATTCTGGGGTTCCAAAGTCCCATCCCCATTCTGATGCTTTCTGCTACAAGTGCTTTATCCACTGAGGCATTTCTTCAGCACAAAATTAATTTTTAAAATGTTTCAAATTCATGCATGCATATATCTTGGCCTTATACCTAAAAACAAAAAAAAATTGAGAAATTCTATGGTGAGCTCAATAGAATAATGAAAATTACAGAGAAATGTTGTGTGAGGCTGGAGCAGGCTGCATCCTGCCGCCCAGCTAGCTTAACCCCCAAAATAACCACACCAAAATTGTATTAATTAAAACACTGCCTGGCCCGTGAGCTCTAGCCTCTTATTGGCTAATTCTCACATCTTGATCTAACCCATTTCTAATAACCTGTGTAGCACCATGAGGTCATGGCTTACCTGGAAAGATTGCAACCTATGTCCGTCTCAGGGTCAGAAGGACCTCCTACACCAGAGAAAAGAATTAATAAGCATAAAGACACGTTGACAGGAATTATCCAATCCTCATTCTATTTTGATAAAAACATCAGTCATCAGATTCAAGACAGCAAAACCCAAACAAGAAAAAGTGAAAGAAACCCATACCTAGAGAAATAGAACTGGAGAAAATAAAATAGAATTTACCAAGAGAAGGAAAAAACATTTCATTTCATATGGGAAAATGACACCAATGAATGACTTTCTTATAAGAATCAGTTCACTGGAAAGAAGTGGAAAATTTTATAATTCATTAACAATAATAATAATTATTCAATACCAGTAAGTTCATTATCTAGTTGTAAGCAATTCAGTGCTTTAGAGTACTCACAAAGGTTTATAATCTGTCCAGTAGCTAAATCCTGAGCATTTCTATCTAATCCCCCCAAAGAAGCCCAATACCCATCTTTCTCCACCCCACCCTACCCCAATTCCCTCCGTGTTCCTCCAACCACAGATATGCTTTTGCTTTATTGTTAACATTTCATGTAAATATAGTCATTTGATGTGCAATCTATTGTGATTCTTTCATCTTGCAAATACTCTTGCAAGATTTTTTATTGTATCATTTTGTCACTAATTTATTCTTATGGCCACATCTATAATCTTCCACCAAAAGAGTGTGTTTCATTTTGTCTGTCTGCCTACCCAACAATGGCCATTTGGTTTCATTTTTTTCAATAATCAGGAATAATATTTTTGAGCCTGTGCTTGTGTGTGTGTGTGTGTGTGTGTGTGTGTGTATTTTCAGGTTTTTTGAAGTATGAGTTGATCAGAGAAACATGTCTTCAAATCCTTTGCCCATTTTAATCTTTTATCCACTTCAAGTTGACATTTACAAATGATCCAAGATAAAGGTTGAATTTACTTCTCAGAGATGGGCTTGTCCAGTTGTCGAATCGAGTTGGTTGACTACTATGTTGACATGTCTCAACATCCTTGTCAAAAACAAGTCTACACAGGCCTCTCATCTCTCCATGTAATTTTACCAATTCATGTGCTTATCTTTGTCAGTTGCTCATGGTCTTTGTTGCTATGGCTTCATTTGAGTTTTGAAATCAGCAAGTATTGACCCTCCACATCTGTTCTTCATTTACAAGTTTATGTTGGCTGTTGTTTCCCCTTGCATTTCTGAACAAGTTGCCAGTCTCCGTAAATAATATACCTGGAATTTTGACAAAAATTCTATGGAAACTATAGATTAATTTGTGTATTATTGCTATTTTAGCAGTAACTAACTCTTACACTTCCAACACAGTGATGCCTTTCCATTTATTTGGGTCTTCACTATTTCTCTCATCAACATGTGACAGTTTTACTGAATATAAATTTAATACAAATGTGATTAAATTTATTAAGTATTTTACGCTTTTATATTCTGTGGTAAATGAAGTTGGTTTTCCCCTTTCCTTTTAATGTGCTTATCACCATCATATAAAAATACCCTTGTTTTTTGTGTGATAATTTCATATTGTACAACCCCATTAAATATATTTATTAGTTCTAAAATTTCATAACTACCAATTCCTTAAAATTTTCTGTATTCAAGATCATGTTATCTACAAATACATGTCATTTTAATATTTTTCAATGTGGGTTGTTTTATTGTCATCACACGGCTATTATATATGGAGCCTCCAGCATAGTTTTAAACTGAAATGACCAAATGGAAATCCTTGTCATGTTCCTGATCATAGGTAGAAAGCTTGCAGCCTTCAGCCGTTGCAAATGCTTAGAGCTACATGCTTGCATATATGACTTTTATCAAGAGATCTTGATCATCAAATATCTTGAGAATTTTTGTTGTTGTTATTTTTTTTGAGGCAGGATCTTGCTACTAAGTAGCCCAGGCTGGTATGGAACTATCAATTCTTCTTTCTCCACCTCCCAAATACTTTACCTGTGGCATGTATCACCATGCCTGGCATTGCTGTTTTTCTTTATTATAAAGTAGGGTATTTTTTAAATGTTTTTCAACATCTATTGAAACAATAATATTCTATCATCTTTTAGTAGGGTGTTGCACATTGATATTCATATGTAAAACCAATCTTGAATTTGTAGAATAAACTACATTAATCATGCTCTATTATATAATCTATTTTTATATGTTGATGAATTTGGTTTTCCTGTCCCAGTTAACTCAACGTGGTCATGATCTCCCTATGTAGCCAAGGATAACTTTGATCCCTTGATCCTCCTGTCTCCACCTCCTGAATGATAGGATGACAGAGGTATATCACCATGTTCCATTCATGTGTTGCTAGGGATTAGACCAAGAGCTTCTTGTATACTAAGCACACTACCAAATGAGCTATATCCCAGCCTAGCTTCTAGTATTTTAGTTATAATTTTTGCAACTACCACCCTACAGGTATTCATGTGTGATTCTCTTTCCTTATGTAATATTTTCCTGATATTACAATCAGGGTAATCATCATCTCATAGAACTAGTTAAGAACTATCCACTTCTTTTCCACACACTGGTATGTTCATCCTACAGCACATGGGCCACAAACACCTGAAAATACCTATGAATGCATCTGAACACGATTATAGACACCATCATGTCACAGGTCAAAAGCCTAGACATAGACACCCTCATAAGAATCTTTCCTAAATATTCAGTGCAAATCTTCCATGAATCTAGGTGTGGTATAAACACAGACAATCCTAACAACTGAGAAGAAAGAACAGAGCAGGATAATTGTAAGTTCTTAGCCAACCTCTGTTGCATGGTGAGACTATATTTCAGAAAAATGAAACAATGTAAAATTGTCATTGAAGTCATCTGGTTTAGGGATGTTCTCTGTAAGAAGTTTTTCGATCTTCTGTTGCTAACTTAGGCTCTTTATAGTAAACCTATTCAAACTTTCCTCATTTCTTCTGTTTGGATTGTTCTAAGAGTTTCTGTCACTCCTAGATCACTTTTTTGTTAGCATGTGGTATGCAGCCTTCATTTGCAATGCCTTTTATTCTAATTTTGCTATTTTAAGTCATCTGTCTTTTCTTAGTCATTCTGTCCAAAATTTGGTCCAATTATCAAGTCATATTGGGCTTTTCAAAGAATCACCTTTAAGTTTTAGTATATTTTTTCTGTTTCCCCTTTCATATATTTATGTTGCAATCCTTATTCCTATTTATTGTTTCTTTACTTTTCTTCCTTTCTTAAGGTAAAAGTCTAGATTGTTGAGTTCTTTTTATTATCTTCCTTTTAATTATTCCTTTTTAATATCTTACTTTTAATAATCACTATTTTGTCTCATGTATGTCTAGCTAACTTCTTATGTAGCCAAGGATAACCTTGAACTTCTGAACCTCCTGCCTCCTTCTCCCTATTTGCTGGGTTTTCAGGAGTGCACCAACATGCCTGGCTTTATGTGATACTGGTATTGGACCCATAACTTCTTTCATATCAGGAAAACACTCTACCAATTTACCCTACAAAAAAAGAATGTATAGGTACAAATTCACTCAAAACATTGTGGTTTGAGTTTCATATAAAGGACAATGTTTTTAAATTCTAAAAGATATCATTCAAGACTAGAGATGAGGAGCTGGGTGTGGTGGCATGTGCATAGAAGCATTGCAATTAGGGGTGAGAAGCAGGGGAAGAGCAAGTACATGAGCAGCCTGGGACACATACATAGTGATTTGGAGGTCCGCAAAGAGACATTCTCAGAAAAAAAATTAAGAAATGTTGCATAGTAATCCTGAAGAAAATTTGTCACCCAGAAGACACATCATACCAAAAACAAACTTAGAATATTGACAATAAAGTAAAAGCAACAGAAGTGTTAAATATCTAAAGTACCTGGGAAAATATAACAGATTCTTCTTTCCTCTTTCTGCATTCTTTAAATATGCATGAAGCTGTTGAAAGTAAAAATCAAAGCCATGCCTGATGGTATTTTCAATGTCTGTAAATTAAATGCACGTGGCAATTATAACATGAAGGGAGGAGGCAAAACAGACTAGGTGGTAGAAGACTTCTGCATTCCTATTGAATTCATAAAATATTCATTCTAAGTAGATTCTGAAATTTTAAGTGTGAATATTTTAAAACAACCACTTAAAAATTTATGCAATACATATCCAAATACAAGCTGAAGAAAAAAATCAAATAGTACAAAAGGAAGAACAGAGTAATAAAAACTAGAGGAAACAGAAAACAGATTAGAAATAGTCCACCAAAATTTAAATATATTAATAATTATCTCATATGTAAGTTCATCATAAGCCATTCAAAGCTACAAAACTCAACTGCATGCTTTCTAAAATGAATCTATTCTACACTATTTATAAGTAGGGTAAATAAAATAATTTTAAAAAGGTCAAGGAAATACTAATCAAAGTAAGAATGAAGGTGCTATGTGAACATCATATGAATCAGACATTAGAACAAGGAACATTGCCAGGAATAAAGAGAGACATTGTAAGGAAGCAAGAACATCAAAGACATGAACAAAGTATTGAACAAATTTACAACTACATTTGGAATTTTTAACATTTCTCTAAAAAATGAAAAAGGCAAGTACAGAAGTAAACAGAAAATCAGTAAGAATATCAAATAATGAACATTAATAGACAAGTGGCCCTTACTGGTATCTTGACCTCACTTTATGAAGGCAGCATTGTTCCACTATGCAAACCATTGCCAGCGCAGCAAGAAGGAAAAGACAGGCATCTCTCCTGAACACACATGTAACTTTGTCATTGCTCACCAGAAAATCAAACCCCACAGTGTGTAACAAAACTATTCACAGTGACCAAAGAGAGTTTATTCTGGAGTATAAGAATGTGTGACTATTAGGAAATAAAGCAATATAATCCACAGAAAGAAGCTAGAAGACTAAAGAAGAAATGCTAATATATTAATTAATCTTGAAACCATATATTTCTACTCATGAATGAACATTCAACAAATTAGAAAGAGAAGGAAACGTCTTGGTTATTTGTTCATATTTTTTTCTTAATAGATTTGGTCCAACATAGCTGAGAAGCTATTGACTGCCAATGCTGGCTGGGTAAGAATAGTCATTTTTCTTTGGGATTGTGTCCACTGGTAGATTTTCCATATTCCAGTAGTTGGCTGCACATACATGACCATACAGGCAGCACTAATTATATACAATGATATTACATAGATAGATAGATAGATAGATAGATAGATAGATAGATAGATAGATTATATATATGACATGAAATTCAGAAGGGAATATTCCAACTGCTCTCCTCTTATGTCCTGCCTACTCTCGCTATCTCTGCTGCATCCCTACAAATCTCTTCAAAGGAAGCTTCTTTAATTTGATAAGAATACCTACAAAAAATAGCACCAGCAGTAATACAAAACTGTGGGAAACTCGCCCTGGTGAATAGAATAAGAGTGGAGATGCCCCCTGTGGTGGTTTGAATGAACATGGCCCCCTCAAAGGGAGTGGCACTATGCGTCACTGTTGGGGCGGGCCTTGAAGCTTCCTATACTCAGGATAACACACAGTGTAACTGTCAGTCGAATTCCTGTTGCCTGCAAGATGTTGCACTCTCAACCCCAGCACCTCATCTGCCTACATGCTACCATGCTTTCACGATGTGGTGATATTGACTGAACATTGGAAACTGTACATGAGCCACCCTCAGTTAAATGTTTTCCTTTATAAGAGTTGTCATGGTCATGGTGTCTCTTACAGCAATAGAAACCCTAACTAAGAAACCACTCTCAGCACTACTATTGTGATGCACCAACAGCCCTCGCTGGTGCAATGAGACAATACAGACAAAGAGGATTCATCCCATTCTTATTAGAAGAGAAGAAACAGTAAGAAATATATTTCCTCTATTCATATGTACTATGACTGCTTATGAGAAGACCCCAGTGACATTTATTTTAAAGTCAGTGAACTGAGTTTTAATAAAGTTGCAGGATGAAAATAAACATGTGAAAACACATTTTACTTTTAAGTTAGTGATGGGTGATTAGAAAACAAAAGTAAAATTTAACACAAGTTAGAGATGGTAAAAAAAATTAATAATTAGGTACAAATCTAAAACTAGACCCAAAAAGCTACAAAATGGTGAGAGAAATAAAAGAAAATTGAGAACATAGTACATTTTTAATTCAAATTTTGAAAGTTCACTGTAGTTACAAAGCCAATTTTCTCCAAATTAATCTGCAGATTAACACAGTTCCAACTAAAATCACAGCAGGATATTTTTGTGCAGAATAGCATATTAAATGCAAGGAAATTAAAATAGCCACAATAATTCTGACAAAGATGAACAAAAATAACTTATAATGAGTCATACTAAGACTTAACATAAAAGATGTAATAATAAAAAGGTGTATACCAAGAGATGCACACATAGGTCAAATGGATTAGGAAAGCTCCATGGGACTAACGGAAAGGCACACTCAATGTCCAAGAAAGGATTTGAGGACAGGAGAGATGGTTTGGAAGAGTAACTGCTGTTCTTCCAGAGGACAGGTTTGGCTCCTAGCACCCACATTAGGCAGCTCACAACTGACTATACCTCCAACTCCAGGAGATACAATGTGTACTTCTGGCCTCCTCAGTCACCTGTACATACATGCACACACAAGCAAGCATGAGAATCTTCTCTCTCCCCTCCCCAACAAAATTTACATGAGAAGGTTTGGATCATAAATATGAAAGGACATTCAAAACTTAAATGAAAGAAAATAAGGAAAATTGTAAAAGTGAGGGGAAGGGCTGGGCATTTTACTCAGTATGATACAAGAATGATGAATGAGTGTGTTTGGACACGAGTAATGACTAGAGAATGAATTAAGCTGTGATGTAATATAGCTGCACATATAGTACAGCTAAAATTGCAAATGAATTGATGCTTCTCTGTGTGTTATTTGTTGGGGAGGGAGGAGTTGTTGTCTGAGGCTGCTCATTCGTTCCCGACCACTTGCACCCAAAATAATCACACAGAAACTCTATTATTTAAAACACTGCTTGGCCAATTGCTTAAGCATATTGCTAGCTAGCTCTTATATATTAAAGTAACCATTTCCATTATTTTATATTTTAACAAGAGGCTTGTGGTTTATCAGTAAAGTTCCTAGGCATCTGTCTCCTTTGGTGGTGGCTACATAGTGCCTCACTGACTCTGCCTACCTTCTTCCAGCATTCAGTTTAGTTTTCCCACCTAGCTCTATTCTGCCCTATCACA
>LOJH01039041.1:0-12029 GCA_001685095.1 Ellobius talpinus | reverse complement strand
GAGGCCAGCCTGGTCTATAAGAGCTAGTTCCAGGACAGACTCCAAAGCTACAGAAAACTCCATCTTAAAAAAAAACAAGAAACAAACAAACAACAACAACAAAACCCCTGAATATGGGTAAGGAGATAGCAAAGTGTTTGAGACGCAGGCGTGAGGCCCTGAGTCAGATACTCAGCATCCACATAAGAAGCTGTGGGCTGTGTTTGTAATCCCAGCACTTGGCAGAGACAGGTGGCTCTCTGGAGTTCATTGCCCAGCCAACCTATCCTAACGGGTGATCTCTGGGCCAATGAAAGACTCTGTCTGAGGGGGAAAAAAAAAGGTAGACAGCATTCCTAAGGAAAGAATAACACACCCAAGGCTGTTCTCAGTCCTCCACACATGAAGACACATCTACACACTCACACAGGAACACACAAAACAAAACAAACAGAAAGACCAAGCCCTTGTTCCCCTAGAGTTCCATTCTGCTGGAGGGCGGGGTAAGCGAAGTGTTTATGGCGGATGTGACGCATGCATGCCAATGAGTAAGAGTGAGTCTGCCAGGCTGGCTCGTGGGAGGAGAGGCTGTTGCGGTTTCCACAGCGCTAACCAAGGAAGGTGTCCCTCACACAGGCAGACATTTGAGCAGAGCTCTGAAGGGGATGGGGCTGACAACGACAGGCCTGAGATTGTCTGAGGCTTCCAGAAAATACCAGAGAAACCACAGTGGTGACTAAGGGAGAGGACAGCGGGAAATCTGAAAGATTGGGGTGGAGTGACATCTGGAGGGTCTCACTGCTCAGGAGGCAGAAAGAAGGCCAAAGTTTATTTGTTGTTGTTTGGATTTTTGTTTGGTTGGTTTTGGGCGACAGGGTTCCTTTGTAGCCCTGGCTGACCTGGAACTGGCTCTTGTAGACCAGGCTGACCTTGACTCACAGAGCTCTGCCTGTCTCTGCCTCTCGAGTGCTGGGATTAAAGGCGTGCGCCACCACCGCTCAGCGACTGAAGTGTTTTGAATGTTGCACAGGAAAAGAGAACTCCTGGGTGGCAGCCATCCTTCATCCTGCTTGGGAGCTTCCTCAGGGTACAAGAACACCTCCCAGGCAAAGGATATGACATTGTTTACAGGTGAAGAAATCGGATGTTAGCCACCTAGGCGGCACCCTCCTGGAGAGGGAACACCAACCGTGGGGACTTTCTGTGTGCAAGCATCATTCCTCTCTGCACCCTGTAAAGATTTACGAAACGAATGGAATGAAATTTCACTGGTGGTGGGTGATCTGATGTAAAGAGAAAAATAGGATAGGGTTGTCCTGTGAGACTAGCCTAGAGAGAGAAGGTGAAGTTCATGGGGACGGTGTTAGGGACACGGGCATTGGGGGGCAGGCTGGTGAGCGGGGGAAGCTAGGAAGCCCGACTTTCTGAAGCCTAGGCCTGAATCCCACGAGACACTGAGGAAGGGCCTGTGGAACAACAGAATGAAAGGCTTCTGCGTAAGAACAGAGAAGAGGGTGCTCCAAGGCTCTTGAATATCGGGATGCGAACATGCAGGCTGATTAGTGATGAGGAGCAGTGACAGACTTGAAGTTATAAGTGTGTGATGAGGAAAGCCCTGTGGGGTTTAAGATAACAGGCAGTTTTGCGTGGATAGAACCAAGCAGCAGGAATAGCTAGGGATGGAGGGCGGTGCCACAAACCTTCCCTGTGACAGGAAGTAACAGACATGTCGAGCAGTCTGTAATCTCAGAGTCTTCAACTCAGAGCCAGGGGAGCCTCAGCCATCTGTTGGGGGGACACCTGATCACACTGCCAACACCAAGTTTGCATTTGCATTAATTAAATAAAATTAACCTTGGGTCAGGAGGCTAAGCTAGCAACTAGTTGACAGAAAGTGACCACTGAGCATCAGAGGGCATCTGGAAGAGACAGACATCGGAAGTAGCAGGGAGGGATTTGGACTGGTGCAGCTTTTCCTGGTTTGGCAGAGCAGAAGTTACAGGTCTTTTGGGGACACCAGCAAGGAGAGAGGGTCAGCTGGTTGCTATTCAGTCTCTCTGGGCTCCCAAATTTTCACCCCAGTCTTTGAATCTCAAGTCTTATTTATAAATAGAATGCTAAAAAATACCTTCAGCGGCTGTGACAGAGTCTGTGCTTAGGGGAGCAGAATTCCCACCAGGCTGCAGCCTGCGCGGCCAGGCCACTGCTAGAGAGGCAGGCCCATAATGGCAGAGTCGTAATGGCTGGCTGAAGTAATGGCCACTGTGCCGGGTCTTAGAGCCAGGGCCACACATACGAAGCTACGCAGTGGGGAAGCTCTCTGCTTCTCTTATTTCTCATTGTTACCGGGCATGCAGGTTCCCCGGGCTGGAGAGACCCTGTCACCAACCCTCAGGCCACCGGAGGATTGTTAAAATGCTCTTCGGGAGTCTGAGATATTTCTGTTTCATGCTTTTAAAAAGATCCTGACATCAGAATTCAGGGTGAAGGGATTCAGTGGTCATGCCCCTCTCAGCCACTAGCCCAGTCTCCACTAGAGTAAATTCTAAAGATGCCTGAACAGACAGACAGACAGACAAACCACATCCTCAGATTCATCTTCCTATTTCCACAACTGGGAGTTCCCTTCCCGTCCAGCAGAAATCACCACTTCCTTGAAGTCATTCTCACACTGTGCCCTCAAACCCACATGAACAGGAACCTCAGTTCAGGGCTGAGTGCTGGGGTCTGGGGTAGCAGGAAGGTTCTGTTTTACTGTGGCCCAGTGGCAAAAGGCCTGGAAGCCTTTGCCTGCATAACGCACACGCAGGAAAACCAAAACCAGAACAGTTTCTTTCGGGCAGTGTTGGGATCAAACCCAAGGCCTTGTTTACAAAGAGCGAGAGAACGCCACAGAAGAGATGCAGATGGTCAGTAAATACTGGAAAAGGCTGAACTTCACTGTCTCTGAAGGGAGCGCTGAGTAACAGTGACTCATCAAGATCTAAGATTAGATGGTTCAAGAATATGCAGCATTTGAGAGGATAGGGTAAGATTCGTATTCGCCAGCAAGCAGCTCACGCCTGGAGCCCCAGTTACTCGGGACACTTTTACCCAGGAGCTTAAGATCGGCCTGGGCAATGTAGTGACCTCATCTCTAAAACACAGTGGAATTAACAGGTTAAGCTAGGGCCTTGAGAAGGCTCGGTGAGTAGAGATCATTGCCAAGGCTGGCAACCTGGGTTCCATTCTCCAAACCCACATGGCAGAGGGAGAGAACTGACTCCTGCCCGCTGCCCTCTAACCTCCACACATGTGCTGTGGCACACACACGTATACACACATGTAAATGGAGACTGCGTTCATTTCCCAGCTGCCCACCTGAATAATCATACAAAAACTATATTGATTACAACAGTTTGGCCAATGACTCAGGCATATTCCTACCTAGCTCTTACACCTTAAATTAACCCATTTCTATTCATCTCTGTATCACCACAAGGCTGTGGCCTACCGGTAAGGTTCTGGCATCTTTCTCCTTTGGCAGCTACATGATGTCGGCCTTCTTTCTCCCTGCATTCAGTTTAGTTTTCCCGCCTAGCTCTATTCTGCCCTGCCATAGGTCAAAGCGGCTTCTTTATTAAGCAATGGTAATAAAACATATTCACAGCACATACACATGCACACACACACACACACACAAATAAAAAGTGTAAATTATTTAAGTTAAACTGCTAGAAATCTATTCACAACATCACTCATGTGGTTATGAGATAAATTATGAGAATAATTTATAAAGACTATAAGCTATAAGAGCTCTAGGAAGCCCTTAAGGATAATGGAAGCAATCACAGGATATAAACATGTATGCTGTAATAATACATGAAATGCACACACAGATCCATGTGACCCTAACACAGAGCATGAGAGGAGATATGCTTGCTGGTCACTTTCACCAGAAGCTGTTGACAACTTTTGAATCTTTCTTCACACTTCAACATGTTTTGATAGTTTTCAGCAACCAACAAGAATTACTTTAGTATAAACAGGAAGAAGTTTATCTAAATATGGCAGTCTCTGGAGCAGCAATTCTCAAACCCTTCTACAGGGTCACCTAAGACCATCAGAAAACACAGATATTTACATTTCAATTCATAACAGTAGTAAAATTACAGTTATAAAGTAGCAATGAAAATAATCTGGCTGGGGATCACCACAAGATGAGGAACTGTGTTATAGGGTGGCATCATTAGGAAGGCTGAGAACCGCTAGTCTAGAGCCTCTTCCGAGGAAGGGAGCACAGGCTTATTACAGGGGATTAGGGTCGTTTCGTGGGGAGAACGTAATTGCCATAGCGCAGGGCAGGCTGGGACAACGAGAAGAGTGTCATTGGGTTTCCAACAAATATACAGGTGCTGTGGCAAGAGAGCTGAAGAGCAGGGCTGGTTATCAGCCTCTGCACTTCCAGGAGGAAGCTGAATGAACATCCCCACACAGCTGCTAAAATGAAAGTCATTAGAAAGGGCCCTCAGGATGCTCTGCCATCTTGCCCAAGTGTGGCCATAACACGTGATGTAAACCTAAGGATACCAGAGGGCATTTTCTTTCATTCATTCATTCAGAAAAAAAAAAATCCTACCAGCCTTCTCAGGGTAAAAGAGATGAAGGCTGCTCCTCGGGAACACTGTATTCTAGTACACAGCCCAGTGTCTGGCCTGCCCCAAGAAGTTGGAGAGTGGCTGAGGGTGGGCTGGAGGAAATGGGCACAGCCGAAGCAGAGAAGCTCGACCACAAAGAAGCAAGTGCCGAGGACACAGAAGGAATTGAAGTTCTAAGCCACGCCAGATGGTAGAGAGAGCCTCGGGTGCCAGGCACGGGGGCTAGGACTGACCTCTGCCCGTGAGGGCAGGGCAGAGGAAAGGCAGGACAGACATGCAGCATGTGCCTGTGTTCCTTCCCTCCAGTTTCCTCCTGCTCTGCTCTCTATCACAAGCCTTTGGAATGTCTGATGTGGTGGCACATGCCTATAATCACAGCATTCCAGAAGCCGGGGCAGGAGGATTACAGGGTTTGAGGCCAACTTGGGCTATATAGAGAGACTTGTTTCAGAACAGAGCAAAACAAAACAGTAACCTACCAAAACCTCCAAAAGATCAGTTGAGAGAAAATGAGCCACAAACAAAGGCTCCTGGTACCTGGCAGGAGCTGTGCTGAGATAGCTGTAGTCTCCTCTAAGAAGCCAAGTCACTGTCTGGCAGAGCTTCAAGGGTAGTATTTTAACCTAAATTCAAACAGGAGCCTCCCGGTCCCCAATTGGATTGTTTCTGGGCACTACAGGCTGGGCAAGCCTTATTTCCTACAGCATCACTAGATAAACAGGGGTCCCACACCCAGAAATCCACCCCATGTCCTGAAACCCCCTCTAAAAGCACACATATAGACTTTGCAAAAATTTGCTAAATGGGCAAAGCCATTTAAAATAATTTGGCTACATGGAGCATTTCATCCTTCCAACCCAATGACATATGGACTAAGGCTGCCTCTTACAGTCTTGAGAAACCTTCTAATGCAAGCATCAGTTCTTCAAGAATTCCTAGGAAATTCAAACAGGGCATCCCTGGCCCCAGCCTGCAGGGCCTCTGACAAAAGCCTGAGGAACAGCAGCCTTTCCAAGATGGTCCCTGCTGGGCTTCTCTGGAGGGGAAGGCACCATGAGAGCCAGGAACTGGACACACTCAGGCAGTCAGATGCTGGGGAAAGGCAGTGTGGATGTGGCCCTCCATGTTCTAACAGGCACATGTCTACTGCGGGGGCGGGGGACTGCTAATACCCACCATGAATCTTTATTGTGTCGTATATTTGGGGCCATTGAAAAGAATTCTTCTTCCTCCAGCCCCTCCACCACCACACACATATACACCTTTAAGGCTGACAAGTGTTCTTTCTCTCCTAATTCCTTTTTGCCTTTGTAAAACAAACGTAGTATACAGAGATCCCACTGCACTGTGTGAGAGCAGCTGTTCCCCAAGGTGTCCCCTAGGAAGTTGATCCACAGGGTCTGTGGGTCCTTCCCCAGGGCTGCCAATGCTGGGCTGCACCCAGCTCTCTGGAGTAGGCCCACAGGACTTGGTATCTGGGCCTTGGTGCTTGTGTCTCACAGGGTTCCCAGCACTGCATTCCTGGCCATTCCTGGTGTAAATATTTGCCTTATTCCTTAGTAGAAAATGTACATAGAGAAAGGCACAGCGTGCAGACTCTTTTAGAAGCAATTTAAAAATGTCTTTGGAATAAGAGAGTAATGAAAAGATTTTTCTAAGTAATGAGAATGTAGGAAAAAATAGGCACTTTTTTTTAAAGTTTTTGAGACAGAGTTTCTCCGTGTAGACTTTGTTGTTCTGGAATTGACGCTGTAGACCAGGCTGGCCTGGAACTCTGCCTTTCGAGTGCTGGAATTAAAGAAGTGCACCACCACCACCTGGCAAAATAGGCGCTTTTATACACACCTAAAGAGATGGCATTAGCAAGTTTTCTGTAGGTCTGTATAGCAATATTTATTAAGATCAGCAAGATAGTGAAACAAACAGCTCTGAGTTAAATTTGGGTTTTTTGGGGGAGGGGTATTGTTTTGCATTTGTTTGTTTGATTTTTTTTCTTTTTGAAGACTGAGTCTCCCTACACAGCCATAGCTGTCCTGAAACTCACTCTGTAGACCAGGCTGCCTTCAAACTCAAAGATTCGCCTGCCTCTGCATCTGAGTGCTGGGATTAAAGGTGTACACAACCACACCCAATCTGTGAATGGAATATTATGTAACCATTAATCACGTTTTGAAGACTATTTCAACAACTCTGAAAAATGGTCACAATAGGCAATGAAAACCATTGTGTATAACAGTATGCTTTTTAAAAGCACAGTCACATGGGGAATACAGTTGTGGAAAAAGAACAGTGGTTTTACTGGGGTGGTAGGATAAATGATTATTTTACTTTTTGCTTTAAGACTTATTTCTAGAATTTTCTAAAATAGATTACTGTTGTATGGGGGAGTGGACAGACAGACGTTTTAAAACCAATGGAGTGCAATGATTTCTTCATTGGGGAGGTCCTATTTTACCCAAGTCAGTTCCTAAAATTGGGCAGGAGACACAGGCCACGGATCCTCCACCCAGCTTCACATCCAGCCAGCGCACACCCAGAACACAGGCACTGATTTGACTGACATGTAACCCAGCTGGATGCCTTCTTTCCAGTTCCCCAAGTGGTTGTCAGCAGCAGGGTGAGAAGCAAGACTCAAATCAAGCCTGAACCCCAACTCACCTCCATGAGGATGAGACACCCCCTCACAGAGCTTCTGATGGTTTATATTATCTATGCTGCAATAAAGCCTTTGACATCAGGGCTCTGGCTCAGGTTTCCACTGCGACCTGGGAAAGACCTCACACCAGAGGTCCACTGAGGGTCTGTGAGTGGGACCTGACTGTGACCTGGGACTTCCTGTCTGGATGAGGGCACAAGAACAGGGGCTTCTGAACACCAAGGCCTGAGGGAAGGGCTGGATACTCATTGGTGTGACCTTTTCCAGGTCCCCCTGCAACGGGCAGAAGAAATGGCTATCTCCAGGCTGTGGCGGAGCAACTGCCTGCCCTTCGTGGGTATCATGATCCTTGAGGCTGTGATCCTCTCTCTGATGCTCTATGCACTCCTCTGGAAGGCTGGCAACCTCGCCGACCTGCCTAACCTGAGAATCGGCTTCTACAACTTCTGTCTGTGGAAGGAGGACACTGGCTCCCTACAGTGTTACAACTTTCCTGAGCTGGAAGCACTGGGGGTTCCTCAGGTTGGCCTAGCCCTGGCCAGGCTTGGTGTGTATGGAGCCCTGGTCCTTATGATCTTTGTCCCTCTGCCTCTCCTCCTTGCCCAGTGCAACGGTGATGAAGGAGAGTGGCAGCTGGCAGTGGGCTTCTTGGTGGCATCCTCCGTCCTGCTGGCCAGTGGACTGAGCCTCTTCCTCTCCTACGTGTGGAAGTGGGTCAGGCTCGCCTTGCTGGGGCCTGGCTTTCTAGCCCTGTGCTTAGCCCAGGCCTTGCTCATCTTCCTGCTTAAGGCTACAGTTATGCTCCCTCCGCAGGAAAAGAAGGACAAGAGCAAGTGGGAGAGCTGTTAGTCCAGCCTAAAGGCTTATGGGATTACAAGGGTTCAATTCCAACTGCGCCCCAAGGAGGTGCCAGAGAACCTGTGGCTGGGTGGGACCTCTCAACCACCTCGTTTCATAGCTAATGCTGATCTCAAGCTCAGGCAGATGGACCCACCCACTGAACGGTAGGGCTGCAGTGTCAAGGAGCCTGGAGGCAGCATAGATGGCTGGGGTACTTGCTGCTTCTTAGTGTCCTTCCTTTCTCTGGAGGACTCAGAAACCATGTAGCTCATTAGCACAAGGATCCATGCTTTCATCAGCCAATCAGAACAGCTCTCACTCTAGGCTCAGGCAGGTGGGAGCTTGATTGTCAGAGGCCAGATTTCCAAGCTGACTGGCAAAAGTATCCAACAAGAACTCGGTGAAGGTTTACGGCAACAAATGGGATGGTTGGAAGAAACCGCTTTAACGTCAAGCCCTGTTAGCCAGCTTCTGTTCCTCTAGCGTGATGCCCCACACCAGGACTCTGGCCCCAGAGATCCAGGAACAACCTCAAAGGGACTCAGCTAAGAAACACAGGGCACAAGAGAATCCTTGCTAACTTCGTGGGGTCCCCTGAACAGGCCCCTGGACCTGATGCCGCACAGGAATCAGCTGTCAAACCATTCTTGTGACCCAGGAATGCAGATGCAAGATGTGCCAAAGCCTGGACTGAATAATTGCACACCAACATATAGCGCATCCCCTCACCTGCAGAAGGCAGAAGTACGGTCCTTATTACGCGCCAGAGCATCATTATATAGTTTTCAAAGTCTGTACAGCACAAAACCTATGAGTTCTTCATTCTGTGCTCACCAAAAGCCACCGTGAATACAAAGAAACATGGACTCTGGTGTGATCTTTTGTCCTCAGTGTCTCTTGTCCCCACCTCCCACGGTGGAGTCCCTGGGTGGCAGAGAGGGGACAGGTGGTAGAGAGGGCCTGTTTGGCTCCCCAGTCTGGGAGAACCCCCTGCTGTTAGTCTGCCGGGGAACTGTGGGCAGCCACCAGGATTTTAGGTTGGAGGGGGAAGATGGTTGCTGGACTGTGTCCTGATGGAGACTGTGCACAGGCCTCCTCATTAGAGTGAGCTCTGGCTGCCTATCTGGAATGCCGGTGTTCTCAGCAGCTATAACTTTATTTGCTTCCAGCAAGTGAGCCCATGACCTCATTTTTGCTGGTACTTGAATAAAACCCAGGGCTGGGATGCCAGACCCTCTGAGTTAGAGGGCAGTGCAGGATGAGACTCTAATGGGATGCATTTGTGCATCCTGCAATATGTCCCCCCATTCAGAAAAGCGCCCCCCCATGAAAGCCTCCTGGGACTGGAAGCTGGGAGCAAGGCCTGGTTTTCAAGGGTGGCAGGGGTAGGCAGTATCCTGAGTTCTCAACAGAGCCCACCGCTCTCAGCAGAGTCCAGTGAACAGTTCGTATCAACTGAAAAATATCTCCCTGACATACTTTAACACATCTTCCTCCTCCTTTTCCTCCTTCGGGCTGCTGCTACAGGGCGAGTCGGCGGCTTCTGGCCCCTGGGAAGGGCTCAGGTCTAGAGCAGGAGAGCTGTTCCCGCTGCCCTCTTCCTCACTGCTGCTCCCGGGGGAACTGGTGTGAGGAGACGCCGAGTAGGGAGGGGAGAGCTGCAGTTTATCACCGGTCACCAGAGACGGCGTTTCCTGTTTTCGGCCCTGCAGAGCAGAAGACAGAACAGGCTCACCACCACAGGTTGTTTCCCTGACGCACTAGTTTGTGTGATAGTGACGCGGACACACTCAGAGCCAACTGCAAAGCCAGCACAGCAAATGACCAGGTCAGGCAGTGCTCCCACGGCATGGACACCCACCCTTACTTCACCCCACTGCTCCCCGCACCTCAAGTTCAGGACCCACTAGGGAAAGATGAGGAATAGCTGAGCAGAAGGGAAAACAACTGAAAACCATGAATGGAAATGCAAGGCAAAAGAGTACCAGGAGCTCCTGCTACAACACCTGTTGTGGGCCTAACTGAACTCCACCACCAGCTGGTGGCACAGCTTCAGTTTCTTGGGGACAGCAATCTCCCAGATCACTGCAGCCCTAGGTTACCATGAGCACTGTAGAGACGATACACTGCTCTAAAGCACGCGGGGAAAAAAGAGAACCCTGCAACTTCATGGCAGGGCCGCCTCTCCTTCCAGAAGCCAGGAAATTTCCACAGCCTTCTGCTGAGAGGAGGGCTGGTAAGGAGCCCTCTTGCTCAACTGGTACTCTCTCCCCCCCCCAATGTGTGCCCCTCACAAATGTGCCAGTAGTTACCCACACCCCACCCACAGAGCTAGTCTTACCCCACATGATACACACCACACACAGAAAGTAGCTGAGAGGAACACAGCTGAGAAAAGCGAGCAAGAGGAAGAGGTGAGATCCTCTGATACCAGGAGCAAGGACCTAGGCTAGATTCAACCCATGAATCATCTCCAGTCACTGGAGTCAGAGGACACAGGGCTGATGTTACCTCGATCAGGATCCCCAGGGCCACATCTACCATTTCAGCTTCATTCATGCAGTACACAGTCTTTGTGGCAGGGTCCCTGAAATAAAGACACAAAACCACAGCTGAGGATAGAGGGGCTCACAAGGATGAAGGAAACGGTAGCATCCTCCATAGGGGGAAGTGTATACTGCTTCTCTGAAGAATTTCCTCATCCTGGTGGCCCAGGGACAGAGCGCAGGGCTACCAAGCCTCGATGGACTCCCTCACAAGGAACTGGGAATGGGATGATGGCTGGCTTCCAAGGATCACTCCTCAAAACACCCAGTGGACAGCCAGCCGGACACTGTGGCACACACTAATCCCAGCACTTGGGAGGCAGAGGCAGGTAGATCTCTGTGAGCTCAAGGCCAGCCTGGTCTACAGAGCTAACTCCAGGCTAGCCAAGGCTACACAGGCCCTGTCTCAAAATCAAACAGTGGATACAGCAAATACAGGCCATCAGGTCAGGGCCCAATTTGTGCCTGAAAGCGAGAGTACGCTTAGGCTACAGCAACTACAAAGGGAACAGGTGGCCAGGGAAGAGCCAGCAAGCAGAGCACTGGAAGCCTAATGCCCTTTCTGAGAGCCCGGCAGGGCTCCCCCTCCCACTTGATAATGGCAACCTAAAGCTCTCCCACCCCTACTCCGGCATCCACCTAACTCACACCCACAACTTCTGATTTCTTGACTGTCCACAAAGCTCTGTCCCCAGGAAATGCAGACACCACTGAGTCGGCTGAGTGCACATCCACCCCTCTTGCCTTCTTAGGATTTTTCTCACAAATGAAGAGACCAACACTTTGGACAATGGGCTCCTGGGGGTATGGTTTGTATACAGAACTCACTGCCTGTGCCAACAGCTAGGTTGCGGCAGGACCTCACCACCAGAGACTCGGGTGTAGTGGTGCTTCTGTGAGGGGACAGCTGAGACCTCAGACTCTGCTAGAAGGATGCCATCCACCCCACTGCCCTGCCCACTCTCTGACCAGGTTGTCCCACCTTGTTGCTACCCCATCCTGCACAGCCGCTCTCCTCTTCCTTTTGGGTGTCTTCGCTGACAGCTCCCTCCGCTCATCCCCAGGGGCTGTCATCCACGAGGGAAGGACTCTCTTTTTGTTCTCAGATTTTGGAGTTCCCATGGCTATAGTTTTCCACACTCAGTGACTTGCTTCTCTGGGGCAGGACAAAAATCACATTCTCCTGTCACACTGGGCTTATTTGTCCCCAATGGGTGCCCATCTTCGATGCCTACAAGGGGAAGCAAGTGGGTAGATCTAGTAGGTCAACGCTCTATCAGTAGCCAGCAACAACTGCTGGTAAGCATAGGGCATGCTAGAGGTGAGCGAAGCCCAGAAGGCCAAGCCATTTGCAGTGTGTCAAACGGAGGG
>LOJH01039040.1:0-14925 GCA_001685095.1 Ellobius talpinus | reverse complement strand
AACCTCTTTTCCAAAGCACCATATCCTTAGACCCAAATTTTGAAGTCAAGATACATGCAATATACATGCTGCTTTAGCTTAGCAGCCCATACAATGAAATGTCTCTCCATACCTTGCTCCTTCACAGTCAAAAAACTCAATGATAACACAATAGTTTACATAATCCAAACTCTCTGTGAATTTTCCATTTTTACGTGGCTTATTTTTCTTTACTCCATTTAATCTATGACTGTCTGTATTCTGTCTCTTTAAAGGCTATTTTTTACTTCTCTTTCAATTCTCTATGCTCTTTTTTCTCTCTTCCAAGCCTATGTACACTTATCCAACACTATGAATCATTTAGAGTTCGTTTATATCTGAATCTGTCTTTATTGTGTTATCTGTAATTATTTACTGATAGAAGCATTTCTTAAAATTCTAAGCAGCTTGGTCTCAGTGGCCCTAGTGCTGGTTCCAGCTCTCTCAGGATTTTAATATGGTGGAGGTAGTTAACCTCAGCTCTAAAACTGCCAGGTGGGAGTCATCCTCACGACCTATACTCTCGGTAGCACCATGCAGCCTATAAACCTTTCTTTTCTGATAAAGGTTAAATCTTCCATGCAGCACACTATGTAGCCTGGAAATATCTCTGTGTGTGGCAGCAGGAATCTGCCATGCTCTCCTGTCTGTGCTTGTCTAGCAGTCCTGATTGCACCACCTGCCCAGGTGAGGAACACTGGCTGTGGGCAATGTCTCAGTTACTTCCCTCCAGATCCCAAGTGGGCACGCAAACACCCAGGCCCAACATAGCCAGAGTTATCACTGGAGATGGATTATAGTAGCCAGGACACAAGGTCAGCAAATCATAGTCAGTGCTAGCAGAAAAAAATACATTTGGAGAATTGTACCTTAAAAAGTTCCAGAAACAACTGGAGAAAAAACTACTTTGGAAGGAATTGGCCTTAGAAATATATAATCTGAAATATGAACATCAAGATTATATGTGAACTTCTTATATTATGACTAATTCAAGATTACAGTAGAAATGTTTTTTTCCTTGTTGATTTAACATTTATTAAGAGCTTGTGTTATAAGACTTTACTAACATCAACCTAAAATTTGGAGCATGTTGTTATTGAATAATTCTACTAGGTTCGTTTAACAGTGAAAATTCCAAGAAAATTAATCATTAAAATTATGCTGAAATATTTTCTGATATAAGTGGGGGCAGTTACATGAAGTTGTACCACTATTTTCAAAGATTACTTTCTTAGTACTCTATTGTGCTTTTAAAAATTGCCTAAATTTTCTCCTAGCAACTGGTGATACTGTTTCCTCTGGAAAGTAACAAAACTTTGTCCTGTGTTTTTGGTTCTCAAGGATCTTTGTTCACTTCTTAATAATTAAGAATTCCAATCATAACAGTTGCTGTAGTTTATGTAAAAATACTGTAGATGGTTCAGTTGTAAATTTCATGTAAGATTTAACCATGCTATTACACCCACAGGGTAACTGAAAATAAGAAATCCATTCCCAGAGCATATCTGGACTGACAGGCTAAATTATATGCATAGGCTTTAATAAATAACATGGTTCTATCCTTCCTCTTTAAGCAGGTATAGTTTAATTTTAGCTTTGGCTTTTCTCCTGTCATATAGAGATAGTCATGGCTTAGAAGGGAAGCATCTACTCCATAATTACATCTGATTCATCTGAAGTCTCAAAACTAAAACAAAGAGCATCCTTCTAAATGCCTCTGAAGAGTATAGGTTATCACTGACCCTGTTGGTTTACCTCCCACTCATCTCACCGAGCCATGAACAGCTAAACATGATTCTCTAATATTTGACTTCTCTAGCAACTTGGAAATAATGATATTTTTGACTCAATTTTGAGTACTGTCCAGAAATTGTTTTCAAAGAAAAGTTAGAATTACTGCTTGAAAGAAACAATTGTCTACATTTTGAAATCAATGTCCACCTCTGTGTTCCATTTCTAATGTGCTTAAATATTCCTCCTTTGTGAGTACATGTGCCTCTTACACTCATGCCACACAGCTTCCTCAGTTTTCTGCCTTTCACCTGGTAATGCAGAATTGTTCTTCCATGATTACCTCTACTCTTCTAAGATCAGATAGTATGCTGATTGTCACAAAGTACCAAAAATTTAATATTAATTACCAACTATATGTTATTCTTTAGTTTATAACTGTGCTGTTTTTGCAAATAGATTGTATGTCAAACTTATTGGTCTGTACCACTGATTATACGTTATAGAAATTTATGTCTTATTATCCCAATTTAAGTGTTGTAAGTTTGAATTTGAAATTGCATGGAAAATGTCTCAGTGTTCACTATGGATTATATGAAACATTTTGTGAGTGCCTGTATAATGGGAACAACATTCCAGTATTGCTGTTACAAAATCATTATATTTGTAGTGAAGAGGAATATGAAAGATATACAAGGTGTTTATATTTCTCCAGAGAAACCAGCTATAATTTTTTTCACATTCTTCCCAAGTAAGGAAAAATAACTGAAATATTCAGATATTCCAACAGCATTATTGTTACCTTGAGAACTAATATCACAGTAAACTATCTCACTTGTGATAAATATTTCCCAGCCAATATAAAAGTATTATGAGCATGAATGATATTTTGAAAGCTTGCACAATAAAAGCAAGCTTTGTTAAACATGAGAGATGTGCAAAGCCCTTGATTGTTTTACCCAAACATACTCTGTTTCATCTCTAGCATCACTGAAGTAGACTCTTCTCATGAAAATCACAGCCCCATGTTATGATCAGGATCAGGTACTCTCATGTCTCCATATATTTGCAAATGTACTTACATTGTTCTATAATGTTCTCTGCCATTTTCATCCTGTTGCCATGCCTTCTTTCCTAGCATTGCTTTACTTCTATACATTTATGCACTGTAGTCACTGAACTCATTCACTCCTATTTTATTTCCTATTGTCAACATTAGTATTTGACACATTTCTGAAACTACATAGTAACACTTTTCTTGGACTCTCTTAAAAATGGAAATAAATTTTGCTACATTTTTGGGTTTTATTGTCACATGAATCCCCAATGATCCCTGTATTCATTGATATGGTTGATAATTAATTAATTATTCATTGTTGATAAACAGAATTGTACTATTGTACCATGAGGCTTCAGATAACTTTCACATTGTTAAAATTCAGAATAATATTTTTTATCAAAATTAGAGTTTTTATGTAGGACTAGCTGTTCACATTTTTATTCCTATATAAACCAAAGATGGCCTGAAGAATTATGTAGTTACTGTGATTCAAAAATAACACTGGAATATGATCTTTCAATATGTTTTCATTGAGTGTGGTATATGGTTATGTAAGAAGTCCAGAAGAGGTCATGGGATGCCTGGAAACTTGAGATACAGACAGTTATGAGTTGTCAAATATGGGTTCTGTGAACTGAACTCTGGTTCTTTGTAAGATCAACAAATGCTGTTAACTGCTGAGTAATCATTCCAGGCCCTGATCTAAAAATTGAATACTAGAATTTTAGAAGATACACTTTCATCTGTGAATAAGACACCAACACCAAGCATCTCTGTGTTATAAGAAAAGTAGAAGGGTTATAAACTTTAAATAGCATTATACTTTGTCAGATCCTCCTATCAAAGAATTCATCATACTGAATAATTTCCACTTTCTGATTCTTTAGAAGCTTAAGGATTTGTAGAGAATATCTGTACTGTTAGAAGCCAAATAAAGCCTTGACTTTGAGACCTATACTTTTAGGACTTCAAATGAGAATTATAATGTAATATGTAAAAATAACCTGTAGATTTGGGTAATGAATCCCAACTGTAAAATATGACTGGAATATTTAGGTGATGGAGAGGAAATAATATCAAATGTAATCAAAATCTTTTAACATATATTTCTTATTCCAGGACAAAGCAGATGCTTATACATAGCTGAAATATCATTTAAACTGATTTTGGCACATTTCATTATCACAAAAATCATGATTTCCAGAATTAAATATATGAATTTTTGTGATTTGGTGTTCATGTATTCATTCATAAAATAGTTTCCAAAAATGAAGATTAATTTAGAGCATGTCCAGAAAAAGTCAGCAGCAAATATAGCTAGGAAATTGAGAAAATGAGAGTATAAATTAGTCAAATATTTATATTAATCCACAATATATACTTAAGCCAATAATATACATTAAGCCTTCAGTAAATGATAATGCTTGCCTTTCTTTCACAGAACCCAAGTTTGTCTCTCAACACCCATATTAGGCAGCTTACAACTACCTGTAATTTCAGTCTCGGGAGATCCATGTTCTCCTTTAGCCCCCATGATATCTGTGTACATACATCACAGGCACATCATTCTTTAAAAAAATGGAATAGAAGAATATAAAACAAAGTTCTCTAAAAGATAAAAGCAGAACAATTTAATACACTCCCAAGTTTGTGGAAATTAACATATACATAGTTGTTTTACTATAATTATAAATTCCTTCTGTTTTTGAAGTGACAGAAACTAGAACAAATAAAGCACTGCAAAAAATCAACATACTTTCTTCTTGAAAAACTTTAAAAACAGTTTTTGTGCTTACGAAAGATATAATTAATGCCAATCACAGAATAATTAAATGAGATTTACTGAAGTTCATTAAGCCCTCTTTCAGACAGAAAGACCATCTGTCTTCAAAGTAAAGGAGAAACTGCTAAACAAAATAATTGCCTTGTGTCAAATTCAGAAAACCTGTGAGAATGATCCAGTGCAGAATCTTTGGTGCTGTGCAACTTAGCACTAACCTGAAATCCAAGTTTAAGAAATCTCCACAGCACCAAGCTATGTACAGAGTCTAGGTGTAAAACGTTGCAAAAAAATCTGAGAACCAAGATCAAAAATCTGCAAAAAGAAAAGAGCACAAGGAAAATTTGCATTACAGAAATAGACATATCTCTGCATTCTATGACTAAGCCCCAAGGCATCAAGAAAAGATGGAGATGAAAACAATACCAGAAGTCCTGGTGACTGGAAAGTTACAGGCCACTGGGACTTCCCTTTTCAACCCCGCACACAGCATCTGTGAAAACCTGCTTACCTCTGACTACACAAAGAAAGGAAGAATGCAAAGAAGGGTTGAGCTTTTATTCTTTGGTGTCACTGTAGCTAAAACTTCAGGCTTCATGGGGGCAAATCTCATACATGCAACTCTGGAAAAACAGGAATGACTTCGTCAAATTTTAAGAATAGAACAAGGGCAATGGCGATAATAGTACACCTCTATAAAGCAAAGTATTATTTAAGAAAAGTCAGTGTGAACAACTGCACTATGAGAATTGTGACATACTTGACATATGCACAATTTTCCTTGTCAGTCTTTTTAACCTCAGAAATAACAGCACATGAACATTTCCTAGTTCTTAACACTTTTCTTCTGTTTGTGAGCAATCAAGTTCAATGTCCTACCAAACAACTTTGGGTAAGAATTTGGTGACAAATTTAAGTTCTCGGTTTCTAGATGCCAGTATTCTGCAGGGTTCCAGCAGCACTGTGAGGTCACTTGAACCTGAAGCCCATAACTCCTATGAAGAAGTTCTCCCAAAGTGACTAAACAAGTGTGAGAATTCTGAAGCATGTAGCCAGGTGTCTTTTTTTCTAGTCACAGTACCTTCTGTATTTCACACAAGGAATTACCACTCTCAATTCTCTGTTTCATTTTCTACCTGCTTTTGAGTGTAAACATCCTTGCCCATTGGTGTCAATAGATTCCCTTCTCTCTTTGTATACTCTGCTGGTTTCCAGGGGGCCACACTTCCTCATGATTTAAACATATAGGAATCTATTTGACATTTATTTTAGAATAAAAATATGTTAAATTTATTAGAACTAGAAAAAATATATAAATATATAACAACATTTTTATTTATTCTTTAACAATTTAATACATGTATATAATATATGTTGATCATATTCACCCCCATTGCCTTCTGTCATCCCATTCCCATTCCCACTTATCCCATTATTCTTCATAGAGAGTGCCCTTTATGACTTTACATTAGTTTTGTTATTAACCAAGTCTAAAAAAGTATTGAAGGGTCCAGTCTCGTGTAAGACTTGTGCCTGTAAGCTGACAATAGGTGTTATAATTAACAATTAAAAGATACTTCTGTCATAGCCAGAAGAAAGTGATCTATCATACTTATCATCCTCCAGTCTTTATAGTCCTGCTTTAAATTTTAAAAAAAAAATTCATCTAATACATTTAGATCATGTTTCCTCCTACTCCAGCATCTCTCAGTTTCTCACTAACCACCCGTTTTGAACATATTGTCTCTTCTCTCTCCAAATTCTTCATTGTTCTCTAGGTCTTACAGAGGTAAAAAAAAATCAATAGATGTCTCATTTACGGCTAGGTACTGAAAAATCTTTAATTCTCATTTTCACCAGTGGTACATGTCTTTGTTGCCTTTCAGCTACCACAAAAAGAAGCTTCTCAGACTAAGAATGAGAGAGCTGTACACTAATCATCATGTTAAAAAAAGTATATTTGAAACAGTTAACACCACATCTATTTAGTGAAATGACACTGTAGATTTCCCCAACAGGGACATGTCAGATCCCCAGTCATGAGTTCTTGATCAGGTCTACAATACCAGGCATTCCCTCCAAGAGTGCAGGACTCAAATCCCATCAGGAAGTGACCGGGTAATGTCAGAGGAGACTTTTCATTCATTCCCAGCAACCTAGACCCGAATAATCAAATAGAAACTATATTAATTGCAACACTGCTTGACCTATTAGCTTAGGCTTATTATTAACTAACACATCTTAAACTAAACCATTTCTATTAATCTGTGTACCAGCATGAGGCTGTGGCTTATTGGTAAGGATCTGATATCTGTCTCCTTTGGCAGCTACATGGCATCTTCCTGACTGCCTACTTTCTCTCTATATCTCTTTTCAGATTTCCCACCTGGCATAACTCTGCTAAGCAATTGACCAAATCAGCTTTATTCATTACCCAAAAAAAGCAACACATACAGAAGGACATCCCACATCATCTCCCCTTTCCTGTCTAAATAAAAAGGAAGGTTTTAACTTTATCATAGTAAAAATGCATGTGGCAAAACAGTTATCAATCAAGAATTAGAGGTACAATATTTAGCCTATTTGTATCTGGAAAAATTAAAGAAAATACAATATCATCTATTTTATATTTGTAAGCCTAAAGTTTCATATCTAATTTATCTTTTTATCATAACTAAGTAACACTATAACTACCTGTCTTCAACTCTTCAAAGACCCCACAAGGATATAATATTACCTAAGTAAACAGTAAGTGCATTGTAAGCAACTTCCAGAACTTTAGAATTGACAGAGACATCTCACTGCCTGGAGAGTCACCAGAGTTCTTCTGTAATGTTGGGATGTACATATTCAGCCTACAGTCCCATAGTATCTCACAGACTTTTCCATGAAACAGAAAATTTGAAAGACTGTTTTGACTCTCTTGTCAATTTGTCATTCACTCCCTTCTGTATCCTGCAGAATGTCTGGCAGTTTCTTCTGAGAAGCAGGAACCCTGAAGGACCATCCCATATTTTAGAATTTTCAGTAGTCACTTTTTTGTTGGTCCTGCATGTCCAGCTAATACATCATACCATTAAGCAGTCTAGACAAGAGCAGTTTCTTGCCAAAATGACTAACAAGCTCCACAAGGTGCTTCTTTGATGCTCATCATCCTCTTGAAGTAATTGGTGCTGCCAGAAGCAGACATGTCTCACTGTCAAGAAAAGTCTAAGTTCTTAAAACATTTTAAATGCCCTATTCTGTAGGTCTTTGAAGTGTTGAAGTTGTTTATCTAACTTAAATATATTTCTATATATCTAGAAAACCTAACAAAAATGACTGAAAGTTTGGTTATTATAGAAGACTATCTATTAATTTGTATTTCCTAATTATATATTGTATTTTTAAATGAGCTGTACAAACATAATACCTTAATCAAGAGCAGAAATATACATATAGCAAAATGGAACTTAAATTTGTATTAATAAACCAAGATCCATACCAATGCAAAGTATTCACCTCTATAGCATATCCCTCTTTAAAGAACAAACATTTATAAACAATCATTTAGGAAATTTGGGTGTTGTTTTATCCAAACTGCTTCCTGCTGTTTGTTGCATGAAGTATTTTAGGGTTCTTGAAGGCCTTTCAGGGGGATCTTGTTCCATCAAACCACATTAGCTGGAAGGAATCTACAGGTTCTCATCTTCTGGGGAAACAAAAGCAGAACCTCTTTTCTAAAGCAACATATCCTTAGACTCAAATTTTAAAGTCAAGATACATTTATATTGGCTTAACTAAGCAGCCACCAGAATGAAATGTTTCTCTGCAGTCAGAGTTCAAAGAAAACACAATAATATACATAATCCAGACTCTCTGTATACATTTCATCTTTAAGTGACTTATTTTTCTTTACTCCTTTAATCTATGACTGCATGTATTCTTTTATATTAATTTTACTCTCTTTAAAAACTTTGTTTTATTTTTTAAAACCATTTACTTCTTTTTATAACATCCATATTCTTTTACCTCTCTCTCTCAAGGCTGGGTATATTTTATAAATACACTGTGACTTGTTCAGAGGTTTATTTCTGTTTGAATCTGTCTTTATTGAGCATCTGTAATCATTTTCTGATGAGGAATGCTTTTAAAATAGTAAGCAGACTGGTCACACTGGCCCTGGATGCTGGCTCCACCTCTCTCAGCCTTTCAATATGGCAGAGGTACATTTACTGCCAGTTCTGGGACTACCAGGTGAGAGGAGCATGCAGTACATAAAGCCTTATTATCTGAGTATAAGTTAAATCTACCATGCAGTACACTACATGGCATGGAAACATTTCTGTGGATGGTGGCAGAAATTTGCCATGCTCTCCTACCTGTGCACGCCTAGCACACATGATCTCTTGGTTGCTCAGGCAGAGAGTGCTGAGCTGCTGTCATGCTCTCAACTACTTTGCTACTTTTAACCCAGAGAAGGTCTACAAGGAACCAGACTCAGAGTGAATGTCAGGCCATGCAAGCTATCCCCAGTCGTTCAGGTGTCATTTTGTAGACAGAGATTGCTTATTCATTTCCCAGCCACTCATACCCAAATAACTACACAGAAACTATATTAATTAGAATAATGATTGACCAATAGCTTAGGCATATTTTTAGCTAACTCTTACAACTTAAATTAAGACATTCCTACTGTTTTGTATTTTACCACAAGGCTAGTGGTTTACCAGTAAGGTTGCAGGGCATCCGTCTCATTCAGCATCTACATGGAATCTCCTCAACTCCACCTACTCTCTCTACATCTCTGTTTGGATTTTCCACCTTTTTTAACTCTGTTAAACTATTGGCCGAAAGTAGATTCTTTATAAACCAATGGCAATAAAAGATATTCATAACATACAGAGGGGAATCCTACATCAGTGTAACCCCTAGATATAGCAGCAATTGTCATATCTTCTCTAGTAGATTGGTACTGCAACTTTCAGATTCTCTGCTCAATAAGGCCAGTAATGATTTCCCCCAGGATCCTGACTACTGTCTTTCAGACAATACTCATGAATTCTAGCTATTAGACAGATGCTTTTGCTCCTGCTTTAGCTTGATTTCTTTTTCTGTAAACAAAATGTCATTGACAATGAATTTTGTTACCTAACTTTAGTGGGCAACCAAGAGCATAAACACAGCCTGTGTTATTCTTTATCTTCAAAATTCCTTTAAAGTCTATTCTATTATTAGTTTTTCTAATATTTTACTGTACTAAATCATTAATATATTATAATGGTTTATAGAATGTATTAGAATAATTTTAGTTACAGAAGCTAAGAAAAGCCAAACAGATGAATATTTAAATTATGGATTAATACATACAAACTTAAATAACCTCACCATCTACTCTTTTTATGATGGTAATTACAGACTATTCAAGTCAATAACAATTATTCTCTTATATTTGGAACTTCTAACATGTTATTTGATTAAAGAAAAACATATTGATGTTATTATTCTAAAACGTTTTGCCTTCCTATTTCAAAAAAATTACTTTGACTCTGTCTTGCAGTGTCTGTAGCATCTTATTACCTATTTTGATAGTCTAATTTTGTGTGTTAGAAAACTGGTATGTGCATAATAGGATTGTACTAAGTTGTAATCAGAGCAATTATTTATACAATTAATTAGCAATCTAGCTTCAAAAGTGATTTTTTATATTTTAATGACAGAAATTGAGAAGTCTTTCATAATTTTCTTTTTCATTTGAGATCAAAGTTAAAACTTGTTCTTATGCATAGATTTAACTTATTCTTAGATATATAGTACAAAAATAATTGAGTAATGTTTTGATTTTCAGTATAGTCTGCCAATGTCATCAATATTATGCATGTATTCTTGTTAAATTTATTTAATAATAACATACAATTACAAGAGTATGAGTCTATTTTATGTTATTAGTCAGGCAATGGATCCACAAATTATCCCAGTATATTAATAAATAAATTGACTAGAGTTTTATAATTTTTTACAAGCATTCTGTTAAAAAACTATAAGTTCATTTGTGGCATATTATGACATTACTTTTTAAATAACCTAAGCACACCTGAAGTATGTATGGATATCAAGAGTGTAAAAAAGGGGAACAATAGTATAGAGAGACAAACAGGAACCCTGAAGGTAAGATTAATAGAACACAGTGGGTTTGAGGAAGAAAATAAGGAAAAAAAACAAGTGGGAATGTTTACCTGAGAAGAAGGGAAAGGAGGAGGGATAAGAAACACTAAGGATGTTTGAAAAGGCATAAGAAAGCATATTTTTTTACTTAAGATTATATACTATATACATAGTTTAATGTTTCAATATACAGTTACACACACGTGTGCACACACGCAGAGAGTCTGAGTGAAAATGCACCACTTAGGGTGACTATATTCTCTTCAAAAGTCATAAGTTGCCAGACAGTGGTGGTACATAACTGTAATCACAGCACTTGGGAGGCAGAGGCAGGTGGATCTCTGTGAATTTGAGGCCAGCCTGGTCTATAAAATGAGTTCCAGGTCAGTCAGAACTGTAACACAGATACCCTGTCTCAAAAAAATCATAGAATAACACAATCAACTCCATGCCATTCATGGGAAATTTCATTTTAGATACTGGTAAGGAAGTTCATAAATGCCCCCAAATCATACATGCTTTTGACTTTGTTCTTTGTGCCTACTGGAAAAAATAATGCCTATAAAACGCTATTACAGAAGACAGCATGTATTTCATGCCTAGCATCTGAAGTAACTAAATTGAGTTTGACATAGAAGCCTCTTCACTGAGGTCTGACTCTCATTATATCCAATAATATCCAAAGGTCCTACGCAAACTTCCAAGTAAAAAAAAATGTCCTATACAGCCATACAAGCCATGAACCATGGCTGCAACCAGTATGGTAAGTGATTCTGATAGGTAAAATAATACCCTATTTCTCTTGAAGCTGACCATCAGCCAGATAATCAGACTTAAGTTTCATTGAATAGGAAGGTGTCCTGCCTGGCACTTTAAATTTTCTCAACTGTTCATTCTTGGTGGAGCTGTGAAACCCACAGGACAACTTACTATCTTGCTAAACCAGAATAATTTTTTCTAGCTTCATTTCAAATATTTATCATTATATCCATAGGTAATTTTAGCTTTCATTTCTCATCAAAGAATCCTTTTGTTTGTTTATTTTTTGTTTGCTTGTGGGAGTTAGAGATCATTAGAAAAAGCAAAAAGTGGACTCTCAATCCTAATTTATGCATTTGCAACAGAAGAATAAATAATACAACTAAGGCTCAGGAAATTCTTCAATTTCAAATTCAAAAGACAGAGATTGGAAGAGTCAGAGGATCAGGGCTTCTGCTGCATAGTAGTTTCTTTAAAGAGGGAGAGAAAAAGAGATAGAGAGACAGAGATAGAGCCAGAGACATGGACAGAGTTTGATGCATAGACAAAGACAGAGAAATGTAGATACAGATTAGGAGTTTGTAGGATTGGTGATGGGATGGATCTGGGAAGAGTAGGGGATGAATTTGATCAGGATATGTTGTATGATATTCTTAAAGAATTAGTAAAAACAGTACCCTATTAAAGTTAATAACCTAAATGTAGCATTGTTTTATGAAATAAATTTAAAAAGTACTTTATTTTATCTTTAAATTTTATTTTAAATTTTTTGTAATATCTAAAACTGTTAGGAGATTTTTAGTACAAATTTACTAAAAGAATGTTAATAATTATTCATTCATAAATGATACACATCTCATTAAGCACTTATTAAAAGTGATGCCAAATGTCTGCTAACACTGATTTTGTGGAATTTGTGAGTGACATACAACTACATGCTCTGAGATATACTAAATGTTATTGCATCACTAAACAAGATATTTAATTCAATGGTTAAATGAATGTTAAATTAGTGTCTAAACTGCAAAAAGCTTTTATGCAACAATGAAGATACATCAAATATAATAGAAAAGCAAAAATAATTTAATTCAAATTAACACATTCAATCACATGGCAAGTGTTGCTTTGATAAGTCTGAGGTGCTGTGCTCCACAATTATAAGAGGGTCTACTCTGAGAACCAAGCTTTGGAGTTTGCACTTACCCCAACACATTCTGTGTAAAAATTCAATTTTCCCTCTACATTGAACTACCCAAGGGTTGTGGACCCCAATTATAGAAACGAGGCAAGAAGATTCATTGTTTTAACACGAATAAATGAGGAAAATTGCTTTCTATTGGGAAAGTGGAACAAAGGGTGAGAATGCCAAATTCATCTTTGGTTTTACTTGATTCCAATCATTGAGTAGACTTGTTTTTTAAAACTTACACTAAGATATATAAATCACACATTCTTTAGGATGAATAACAACAACACATGTTATCACTCATTAGAAAGTGATAAATCAATTAGCAAACTGAGAAACTATAACTATCTACAGTTCCTTTGATCATTCTCTTTATAATCTCCTTAGCTTTATGCCATATAATAGAAAACCCTTTCTTTAAACATTTGCTATTGACTTTATGTTTCTTATGAAATTCTGAGGTCTGTGGCACACTTCCAATCATTAATCAGTCAATTTCTGCATTACCTTGAGCTAGAAAACCTGGCAGACCCATATGGGAACAGATGTGTGTTATGTATATGGGACAAAACCTATTTCTGATTATGTGTTGAACCTGAAAGAGTAATGAAGCCAATTCCATATCATCTGGTATAAATTCAGTGGTTTCAATATGCAAGACAACTTTTTCTGCATATTGAAAATCAGTAACTATACTGAGAGGTTCTTTAAAATCTCTTAGTACCATGAGAATACCATATTACTTTGCCTTTTGAATAAAATTATAAGGGCATTGTTCCACCTTACTTAATTCTTCTGATTTGTAACCTGCTCTTCCTAATTTATTTGCCTCAGTGTAAAATGTATGGCTCCATTTATTGATGTGTCACATACAATTTGGGGAAGAATCAAAGTAGTTTTCTTTATAAGGCTAATTCTATTACTTTTGGGATAATTACTATTAATTTCTTCCCCCCAAAAATAGCACAAGTTGTTTGCTGTGGTTCATTGTCTTCCCATATTTTTTTAAATTCACCAGTAGTAAAAGACACTATACTCTCTGCTGGCTCTATTCCTACTAGTTGACAAAGTTTCAATTTTCCTTTTATAATTAGTTCAGAGACCTTTTCCACAAATTTTTTAATTTTTTACTTGGTTTATGTGGTAAAAAAAGATACATTCTAAGATAATATCTTCCCTTTGCATTGAAATTTCTGTAGGGGAAATTCTGGAAGGCAATATGTCTAGAATGCAAATAAGATTTGGATTCACCCTATTCACATGTGCCTCCTGTAATCTTTCTTCATAGACAATGAATTCCTTTTCATTTTTCAGCTATTAATTCCCTAGGACTATTTAAGTATTTGTCACCATCTAAGGTTTCATTTAAATGAACTATTAGATCAGGTGTTATCCCAACAGCTGGTCATAGACTAGAAATGTATCCTAACAATCTTTGAAAGATATTTTAAATCGGTTTCTCCTTATTTGTGACTTTTGTGTTCTATTTTTCTATAAACCTATTTTATAACTTATGTAATTGACAGCATCTCTTCTCTGTATTTTTTCAGAAGCAATTTTTAATCCCCATTTTGACAAAACTTTCTTTACTTCTTTAAACATTCTTTCTAAAGTATCTACATTTTGAATCAGGTAGCAAAATGTCATCCATATAAGGGTAAATTATAGATTAAGGAAGTTGTTTATGTTTTATTGCCAATGGCTGACTTCAAAATATTGGCATAGGGTGGTGCTATTGAGCATTCCATGTCGGCGGGGGGTAGTCCATTGGTATCTCCTAGGAAACTGAGAATTATTATAAGTAGTCACTGTGAAGGCAAAATTTTCTCTGTCCTTTTCTTGTTAAGATATAGGTAAGAAATAATCTTTTAAATCAATTACAATAAGAGGCCATTCTTTTGGTAATAGAGAAGGCAGAGGAATTCCAGATTGTAGAGAGCCCATAGGTAAAATTAC
Source organism: Ellobius talpinus (assembly GCA_001685095.1). NCBI lineage: Eukaryota > Metazoa > Chordata > Mammalia > Rodentia > Cricetidae > Ellobius > Ellobius talpinus. The sequence goes on along the minus strand of LOJH01039040.1, from coordinate 291 downwards.
CTTGTTGATAGGTTTTAGATCTGTCATCATTATCCATTTTCCAGATATTTCAAAAAAAATACAGGAAAATTCCAAGGGTTGATTGATTCTTCAGTATGGATAGTATCTAGTTGCTCTTGTACCAGCTTTTCTAAAGACTGCAGCTTTTCTTCTCTTAAAGGCCATTCTTTAACTCATATGAGTTTATCAGTTAACCATTTTTAAAGCAAGACCTCTGAAGGTTTGCTAGTTGCTTCATGTTCTTGTATAGCCTGAATGGCTGGTGACCTTTGTTTGTAATATCTTATAATA
>LOJH01039038.1:2593-17518 GCA_001685095.1 Ellobius talpinus | reverse complement strand
GAGGCAGGCGGATCTCTGTGAGTTCAAGGCCAGCCTGGTCTACAGAGTGAGTTCGAGGACAACAGAGCTACACAGAGAAACCCTTTCTTGAAAAAGCAAACAAATGAAAAATCTTGATTTATTTCTATCATATTTTTTGGTCATTATATAGAGTTTTCAATTTATTGCACTAAAACACTGTTGTCTTGATTACTGAGTTTTTGTCATGCCTTGGATGGTCCACCTGAGGCAGATGCCTCTCTTGCCATGCCTTTACCCCAGCCCTGCCTGTGTATTACAGCACCACACCTGCAGGCACCTGGCTCCACCCCACTGATCCTTAAGCATGATGGACACAGCCTTAGCTCTAAATTCTGATCTGGGTGGCTTTGTTTTAGAGCTGGGTCTGGAACCCAGAGGGCAGGAAAGATGGCTCAGTGGTTCAGAACTCTGCTGGCTCTTCCAAAGGTCCTGAGTTCAATTCCCAGCAACCACACGGTGGCTCATAACCAACTGTAATGAGATCTTGAGGCAGAGACCTGGTCAGTGATCCTCATCAGCTTAGACCATGAAATCCAATATACGGACAAGTTCAACAGAACCGCTAAATACAGGCTGTCCATGCATGCTTCAGCCTTGCCAGGGCATAAGTTAAATTCATCAGTGGAACCCATGCACATGCTAGCACATGCTAGAAAAGTACTATATCCCTGAATCCTAACCCTAGCAGCTAAATTCTAAACAAAATGTTTTGCAGTGAATATATCCCCCATTCTCTCAGGTTTCTGATTATAAAAGGAAATATACAATCATGCAAATACCACGTCTGCTTTAGATTTTCAGGGCTTCAAAATGTCAAACCATTAAAACACTTTAAAAATACAAAATGTGTACAAACCTATTTACCACAGGTTTAACACAACCCAATTTAGCATAATACAAAATACTGGGTTGTGACAAATTTCACAAGCTTTTCAGCAACATTTCCCCACTGAGGTAAGGGTTTATAATCATAATTTGATTGAATATATGACCCTTGTCATATCTCTCAGGGTTAACTTAATAGAATTCTCTATGCCTAATGTAAATAAGTCCATCCAAATATAGTACATAGCTCAAAATGATTTTGCCTATTATTGACTATAATAAAAAACCAAATGAATTCAGAAATTGAAATTAAGTTCTCAAGAGACCCAAGGGTAATGGCCACTATGGCACTGTTAAGATATTGTTTTTAATTATGTAAATTTGTTACACCAAGGCTTTAATCACATAGCTACTTTCAAAGAATGCCTGGAATCAACAGTTCTATTGATTCTGAAAACAGAAGCATAGTGTGTGAAAAAAAATTAGTAATAACAGAAAAAGCTCTTCCAGGAAGATGGTCTTCTGGGGCAGACAAAAAAAGAAAAAAAGCACCCTGTTGTCTGGTTTCCCTGTCTTCCAGCACCAAGCCTCCAGCCTGCTTAATGGCACCATTAATATTTAAACAACTGCTGTAGTCACAGCATTGCCCCAGAAAGCAGAACTTCAAGCAACGATGTAAAAAAAAAATAGGTGCAAGGGGGCTTGTATTAATTGACATAAATTTAGTACACAAAAGTAAGGGTTAGTTCAATTTAGTAGAGCTCATTAACATTTAATCAAATGACTGCTGGAGTCATGGTTTTCCACATCAGTGAATTAAGGCAACAAACATCCTTCATTTCACAGTTCTCACTTAACAGTCCGAATTCCACAACTGCTCAGCTGCCATCTCTCCAGGGAAATGAAAAGCATTAACATTAATGGAGGAACAAAAAAAAAAACCAACCTTCTCAGATGCGATTGCTGATCCTGTGTCTAACTAAATCTCTCATTTACTAAACACTGAGTACTCTCTGAATGAATAAACCTATACTAGACAGAAGCTGTGACTCACAGAACCTAAGAAAAGAAAAAGAAGAAACTGCTAGCCACACCACACGTTTCATCAAGCCTACTTGAATGCATATGAAGGAGAGAGCAAGCTCCAGTCTAAACACATCTTAGTGAAGGGTTCAGGGAAGTCAGGCCTCTTAGTGGTTAAAAACAAACTCTAAGTGAATTACGGCCACGTAGTAGAATCAAATCAAGGCAGTTGCAAATGTGTTTGCTAAAGCCAGTAGGTATTATTGTTAGAGTCCACGTGTCATCCATTGTTTATATAAACAAAGCTATTGACCCCAAATTTCTTTAGGATAAGAAAGCAACACACTCCATCCACAATAACACACCAGATAAGTAAGTTACCAGTCCAAAGAGTTGATACAATAAAAACTGAAATAACTACACAGAACACTTAGGAAATGCGACAAAGTATCAGGTAAAGAAAAGTAGACCGCTAGACTAGATAGAGGTATTTCTCCTTGTTTTACACTTTCTATAAATGTCTAAGTTTTCTACAATAATCAATATTATAATACAAAAAGGAAGTTTTTCTGATAGTTTGATTTTCCTTCAGACAAAATTAAGCAACGGATAGACAGAACAAAAAACAGGGGGCTTGTTCCTTATTCCTCATTGCTACCTGGTTATGATCTCTTGTGTTTCCTAGGAATAAGGTTCTGTTTGTTCTTTTTTCTCCAACATTCTGTAAGATGTATCCTGATCTAAAGTCACAGAACTTCAGAGGCTCAAAGTGGGGTTTGCCTTGGTAACTTAGAAGGAACTGGGCAAAAGTGAGATGCTATTGTCATTTGTTATTATTATAGTTGTATCTGGTTCTGCTTATAGTCTATAACAAATATGTATGCATGAACCACTAGACAAACGTGTGTGAGACTGATGGATCTAAAAGGCCCCAAAGTATTCTATCTTCAGAAGACATTAGATGTTCACATGATCTGATTTAGGCAATCTAACAAGGCAGAACACCCAAACCTGACATAAAGAACGGACTTCATCAGGAGGATCCCATAATGGATGAAGACTCAAAGAGACAAAAAATGGGCCAAGACTCAAAGCCAGGATTTGTTTACGATTCTGAATCTACCTGCTTTCTACTGGTCCCATCTTGGACCATGCATATTCTGACTTTAGTCTCAATAGACAACAGTCTTTTGCTGTCCCACTCAGAGATTGATGAGCAATACAAAAACAAACAAATGGTATATGGAACATGAGGTCAGTATTTCTGGGCAAGGTCTGCCATCATAACTCATGACCTTGATAAGATAGCAGCTCCCTTGTGTCTCCCTCGGTGTGATAGACCACAACCAGGACACTTGTCAGTTACATCTGTAGGAGCCCCGAGAGACAGTTCCTTAACACAGATACTGTTTCTAATACTCAAACTACTACAAAAGCTTATCATGGAATGAATTATATCGTAAAGCCATTTAAAAATTAACCCCTAAAACTAATCACTTCCTGGCTATTTTACTACTACAGTTTTGAGTCATAGTTTTTCTTTTTTCTTTTTTTAAAATGTGTGTCTAGTGGGCAGTCTATGGGAAAGTCTCCTTCCACACATCTTTTGCCAACTGTGTTCCATGGCTGTGGAGAGTTTGACGTCAGCCACGTAGCAGTATTTACACCAGAGAAATCCGCAAAGTCACAAACCAGGTCTCTCTTCCTACAGAATCCATTGCTATTTCTGCGCATCCTTATCAGAGGAGTGAGCTGGATGATACTGCTTATCAGCTCCCACTCCAATCCCCACCAAAGTGGCCAGCAAAAGGGACATGAGGAAAGTCCCACTCAGTTGCCCCCTGTGCCTGAGAGCCAGAGTGGTATGCTCAGTCCAGAAGCTTCAGGAAAAGGAACCCAAAAAGGCCACCTGAAAGCGTTTACTAGTGAGAAAGAGTTGCGAAATCTTAGAATGAGAATAAAGGCAGGCGAGCTCACACACACACACACACACACACACACATCATTCAGGCCCCGCCTCTACCTCGCCTTTACTCCTTCTCACTTCTCCATTTACACCATGACTGCTCCAGCCAAAGGAATAATGTCTCATGTGATAAACATTATTGCCATGATAAAAAAATTAGGCATTTGGATTCCTTAACATACTTAACTGCAATTTACATTCCCAAAGTGACAATATTTTGAAAAATAAAAATAAAAAGTCAGTAACAGACACTTCCATGGAAATTGTAATTTAAAGGAGTACAAGGACGGAGCAAGTGGTTCTGCTGTGTAGAAAAGAGTCAGGCACCTTGCAGGGTTCTGTGAGCATAAACAAACCATGAGAATTTGATAATAAAGGGTTATTGTATAACCTTGAATTAAATAGCAGCCAAAATCCTAAATGTAGCCATTTTGCTAAAGGATTTCCATGTAAGCAAATGATTTAAACAAAAATTATTTTCAGATCTCCATTGTTCATGTCTTTAATATATCATTTCAATTTCTAAAATTGATATTTGAATCAGGACACACCCCTAAGGTGAAGGAGGGCTTCGGCTAAAGTGGCCTGGCATGCCTATCTCATTCCCCCAGGCTTCAATGCCTATCTCATTCCCCCAGGCTTCATTTCTGGCACCAGACCTGGAATCTCATCTCTCTGATGAATTTAGCTGTCACTGTCTCTGCCACCAAAACCTTGTACTTGCAAGAGTGGGACACAAACTAGAATTGTGTGGCAGGAAAAGAATGAGCAGGGTCAGGAGAGGGGAAAATACAATCACAGGTTGGACCACAGAGCTTCATCTTGGGCCCTCACGGCCCTTGGGGAAAGGAGGGAGGTCAGGGAAGGCTGGGAAATAAAGTAAGCATGCCATCAGCATTTGTAAGTGTTTTGAAAGAGATGTGCTCACAATCAAAGGCATCATCATGCCTTGACACTGGTGCTGGCAGCCAACTGGCAAACACTAACCACTCCTCGCATACAAAGCACTACTCTAATTGCTTTGTAGTCTTTCTGACCCTTATCAGGTGGGTGCTATAATCGATTCTTAGTAAACAAACTGATGCTCAGTGAATTCTTTCCTGGATTCACACAAAGCATACATAACAGTACAAAGGATTCAGGGATTAGAGTTGAGAACATGACACCCCCAAATATGACACCTGGGCATGCAATGCAAGCTAACCCATTCAGTCTCCCCTCTAAAGACCTGGCCGGGAATGCATAGCCTGTCTTCCCCTCTCTGAAGGTGACTGTAAGACCCTCTCTCCAGAGGGGCTCTGGCCTTTCCCAGAAGGAAGGGCTATGCTAGTGAGACCCTGGGCCTACTGGCCCATTTGTTGCCACAAACCCACTCCCGGTGGTCCAGGCCTCCCATTTGTCTGTCCAAACATGCAGCTTTCCCTGGGTCTTTCTTTTCTGAAGGCTTCTGGATCACTTCGAACTTACACTAAATAAGCACATTGTGCTTTTCTTTTGTTAGTTCTTTTTTTTCTTTGTTGTCAGAGTCCCAGCTGCCAATCTTGTTATGGGTAAGGGAATAACACTTTACTTTCCTTCAAAAGACAGTCCTCATTAGATGTCAAAGCCACCCCACAGCCCCTGTACCAGCACTTCCCTGCATGTCCCTTCCTCATTCAGATAAGTATAGAAACACCACGATGCATCCCTCAGAATCAAACGACCAGTTTGAGAAAATCTGCTTAAATATGGAACTTTAGCCTTAGAAATATTCCATAAGTTAATATTCGAACAAGGAAGTCTCTATCTTGTACAACCAGCATGGATAACTCTATGGAGCATACCTTGTGATTTTTCCTCTCTTTTCTTTCTTTTTGGCTTTTCAAGACAGGGTTTCTCTGTAGCTTTGGAGCCTATCCTGGAACTAGTCTTGTAGACCAGGCTGGCCTCGAACTCACAGAGATCTGCCTGCCTCTCCCTCTCCCTCCCAAGTGCTGGGATTAAAGGCATGCACTGCCACCGCCTGGCTACCTTGTGATTGTTATTCCTTCAGCAAACCTTTCTGAGGAACATCTGTGTCCTCCCTGGGCCTTGCCCTCCAAACCATCAGGAAATCTTTTGACTAACTGCAGGCAAAAAGTAGATCTCTGTGGAAATGGCCAAGCAATGAGAAGTCACCATCCCTGAGGAAAGTGCAAAGGCCCTGAGGTGCAAACAAACTTGTCAATTATTGGGGACAGAGGGAATAGACTCAGTAGCACAGACAGAAGCAGAGAGGGGAGAGGTATAAACCTGCAGTCTTCTGGCCTCCTGTTTGTTAACAGTGGGAAACTGCTGTGGAGCTTTAAGCCAGGGAGCAATAGTGAGAAGCAAATTGTGAAATGATCATTCCAGCTGTTCCCTAGCATGTGGACTTTAGCAGAATAAGAACGGAACCAGGATACTAATTAGAGAAGGTAACAATGGTTTGGAAATAATGAAAGAGGCCATGTCAAGGAGTTACAGAAGAGGTAGTCAGGAATGGCCAGCTGTATTTTGAAGACATAGCTACCTGTGTCTGTTAATAGGGTGTGTTGACTTAGGGGAAAAGAAAAAAAAACATGGAAGGCAGCTGTCTTAGTTTATTTTCAGTTACTATAGCAGAGCACCCAGGATTGGGGAGCCTGTCAACACTAGAAATCGTTTTGATGGCTCTGCTGGAGAGTCAAAGAGCACAGCAGTAATGTCTGCTCAGCATCAGGCAGACCGGCTGCATCAGAACATGGTGGAAGCCATCCACTGTGAGACAGAGCAAGCCAACGAGCCAGGGGCTCTCTTCTCCTCGTGAAGCCACTACTACTATCATGACCTCATCTAATGCCAATTTCCTCCCAGAGGTCACACTACCAAAAACTATTCACGCAAATTTCAGAATTATGTGTCCAACATATGAACTTCTGAAGACACGCTCAAGCCACAGGACATTCACCCAAGTGACTGCATCAATTTTTAAAGACTGGGTTGTAGCATATGTGTGTGCATACAAACACACACACACACACATACACACACACACACTGAAGCCCTAATTCCCACCACCTGAAAACGGACCTTATTTGGAAAAAGAGGCTTTGTAGATATAATTGGTTAAGTTATGATGAGGATTAAGGTAGAGCTTGTCACACATAATTCATGTCTTCAGAAAGAGGATGAAGAGGAAGTACGGGAAGGAGAGCACCCTGAAAAGATGAGGAAGACAGAATACAGACACATAAGAGTGGGCACCAGAGTGGTAAAACTAGAAGACAAAAGACCACCTGGGGGCTTGGAAAGCAGCCAATGCTGGAAGAGGCAACGGAGGGCTCTTTCCCAGAGATTTCAGTTGAGGTCTCCAGAGCTATGACTGTTCTGCGGACTCCAGAACTGTTGGCTAGCAAGTTCCTCTCCTCTCCAGTGTGAGTGTGTGTTCTTACCCCAGCCTTAGGAAGCTGATGCACAAGCAGGGAAACCCTCCTGGAAGCATGGCAAGTAAAATTAAGTGCAAAACCCCAAGAATGTTTTAAGTTTCCTTAGGCACATATAGGAAAACTCTAAGTGGTCAGCAAGACATGGAAGGCGGAGCTAAAGGAATTTCTTATGTAAGGTATGATGAGCATGGGAAGCCGCCTCTAGATTCAAGCCAACTAAAAGGTCTTGCAGAAGTTGACCTCACTAACTGCTTTAGGTCTGCAGAGTCTGGGTGGCATTCAAGGTGAAGACAGGGGAGAAAGCCCACAGACTGGCTTGTCTGGTTCTGAGGCCCTGAGTCACCGTCGGTATTGTTCTGTCTGAAGGCAAACACTGTTCTCCCTCTTGCTGTCTGCATTCTGACTTCTGTCCACACCATCTTGCTAAAATCACCAATGAACTCATTTCTAAATTGAAGAAAAAAATGTCAGTCTTCATAGCCGAAGTTTCTAGCATTCACAATGCCCTTCTATGGCTTTACAATGCCTTGCCTCCTTGAGTCTGAGCTTTTAGGAATTTCTCCATCACAGCTCCTTCCACCTCTGGGGTTCCCAGGAGCCCACCCTTGGTTGAATGATTATCTCACCCACCCCCACACTCTCCTGGGTAGTCATCATTTTAACTAGCACTTTCTGCTGACATGCTTCTCTAACACTTCTGGCTCACCTCTCAACTCCCTGCTGAATTCCCTCAGTGTTAAACTCCACCTGTCAAGATGAAACCAGCCCTGTAAACCACAGTAAACTGAGTCCATCTAATTTCTGCTCCCACGGGAACCTCTCTAGAGTAAGAGAGTAAATGCTTTTTTAAAAAAAATATTTATTCATTTATTTTACGTCCCAATTACAGTTTTCCCTCCCTCCTCCTTGCTCAGTCCCCTCCCCCACCTCTCCTCCACCCCTTATCCACTCTTCTTCTGTTTCTGTTCAGAAATGGCAAACCTTCCATGGATATCAACAAGACATGGCATATCAAGTTGCAGTAACACTAAGTACCTCGCCTTGTTCTAAGGCTGGGCAAGGCAACCCAGTATGGGGAGTAGGGTCCCAAAAGTGAGCAAAAGAGTCAGAAACAGCTCCTGCTCCCACTGTAAGGAGTCCCACAAGGAGACCAAGCTACACAACTGTCACATCTATGCCGAGGGCCTAGGTCATTCCCATGAAGTCTCCCTGGTTGTCGGTTGAGTCTCTGTGACCTCCTATGAGGCCAGGTTAGTTGATTCTGTGGGCTTTCTTGTGGTGTCCTTGAAACCTCTGGCTCCTACAATCCCTCTCTTCTGCAGGATTTCCCAAGTTCCACCTGATGTTTGCCTGAGGGTCTGCATCTGCTTATCAGTTGCTGGATGAAGCCTCTGTGATGCTGACTCTTGGACTAGGTACCAATCTATGAGTATACCAGCATGTCATTAGGCATCATTACATTGACCTTTTTTTTTTCTCCAGTCCTGTTTGGTTCTATCCTGAATCTCTGGGCCACCCAGTCTTTGGACCCTGGTACTCTAGGCAGCATGTGCCTAAGGCACATACCATAGGCAGGACACATTGTAGGTCAAAGGTTAAGTACTGGATTGATGTCCCAATCCCTCCTCTGGAAGTCTTGCCTGCTCACAGGAGATGGCCAGTTCTAGGCTATGTATCCACGATTGTTAGGAGTCTTAGCTGGGGTCATCCTTGTAGATTCCTGAGAGTTTCCCTAGCAACAGGTTTCTGCTTTACCCTGAAATGACCCCCTTCCAAGTCATCTCTTTCAGTACTCCTTTCTCTCACCTGAATCCTCATGTTCCTATCCTCACCTGCCCCTATTCCACCCACAAAATCTCTTCTATTTTCCCCTCCCAAGGAGATCCAAGTATCCCCCTTGATCTCTCCTTTTTACCTAGCCTCTCTGAGTCTGTGAATTATCGCATGATTATCCTTTGCTTTACAGCGAATATCCACTTATGAGTGAGTCCATTCCATGTTTGTCTTTCTAGGTCTGGGTTACCTCACTCAGGATAATTTTTTCTAGTTCCATCCATTTTCCTTTGAATTTTATGGTAGCCTTGTTTTCAACAATAGATTGATACTCCATTGTGTAAATGTACCACATTTTCTTTATCCATTCTTCAGCTGAAGGACATCTAGGTTGTGTCCAAGTTCTGGCTATTATGAAAAAAAGTGCTATAAACATAGTTGGGCAAGTGTCCTTATGGTATGATTGAGCACGCTTTAGGTATATGCCCAAGAGTGGTATAGCTGGATCTTATATCAAAAGACGAAAAGATCCATCTCTCATGCTCATGCTCAGTAGGATTAGCATCGTAAAAATGGCATCTTACCAAAAGCACTCTACAGTTTCAACACAATTCTCATTAAATTCCCAACACGAATCTTTACAGATCTTGAAAGAAGCATACTGAATTTAATATGGGTAAAAAAAAGTTCACTAAAACAATCCTATACAATAAAAGAACTTCTGGAGGTATGACCATCCCTGACATCAAGCTATTCTACAGAATTATAGTAATAAAATTTACAGGTGGATCAATAGAACCCAATCAGAGACCCAGATAAATCCACACACCCATGGACACCTGAGTTTTGACAAAGAAGCCAAAATTGTACAATAGAAAAAGAAAGCATCTTCAATAAATGCTTCTGGCATAACTGGATGTCAGCATATAGAAGAATGCAAATAGATTCATATCTATTACCCTTCACAAAATTCAAGTCCAAGTGGATCAAAGACCTCAACATAATTCCAAATACACTGAACCTGATAGAAGAGAAAGTGGGGAATAGCCTTGAACACACTGACACAGAAGACAACTTCCTGAGTAAAACACCAAAAGCCCAGACACTATGATAGACAATTAAGTGGAACCTCATAAAACTTAAAAGCTTCCATAAGGAAAAGGACACAGTCAATGGGACAAAATAGCAGCCTACAGAATGGGAAAAGATCTTCACCACCCCTACCTCTGACAGAGGCCTGATTTCCAAAATATATAAAGAATTCAAGAAACTAGACATCGAAAACAAAAACAAATAATCCAATTAAAAGTTGGGGTACAGATCTAAACAGATTTCTCAACAGAAGAGTCTCACACTGCTGAGAAACAAATGTTCAAAACCCTTAGCCACTGGGGAAATGCAAATTAAAACAACTCTGAGATTGTACCTTACACCTGTCAAAATGGCTAAGACTGAAACCACAAGTGACAGCTCATGCTGGAGAGGATGTGGAGCAAGCGAATCACTCCTCCGTTGCTGGTGGGAGTGAGAACTTATAAAGGCATTTTCTCAGAAAATTGGGAATTGATCTATCCTAAAGACATTTTTCTAAAGGCACAAATATTCTGACACAAGAAGGTAGGAGAGACAACGGTAAAAGGAGCAACTCAAACATGTAGGATGGAGATTAAGCAGTTTGCCGAGGATGAAAGCAAGGTATCAATAAGAAACACATGACCTCAGAATCAGAAATTGTACAAAGGCTCAAAACGGTCCAGAGCTAAGCACTGAGGAAGATGTGGGTACCATAAGAAGCAGGGGGCGTCCATACAAAGGTTCCTCTTGAGAACATTTGACAGATGTGGTAGACAGGAAAGAGTGTAGAAGAGGCACCTGCCTAGAGCGAGAGGGAAGTCTGCACATCTATATCCTCCACATACCTGGAGCACTGGGCACAGGGGGAGGGTGGCAGCTAGAAGCTCACCTCCACTTTTACCCTGCTTAGGAGCCTGGAGGGTTCCTCCCCACAGTAACCAGATCTTCTTATGAAAGAACCTGTATGTAAACACGAATGAGCCGCTAGTCACATGGCTGGGACCCCTCTAGTCAGCAGATCTCCTGATCACACCCAGGTTCTTAGTAATCGTTTCTTATCCTTACAGAGACAGACTGCAAGGAACCACAAGGAAAGTACCAATTTGGAAGAAAACCCAAAAGCACTATGTAAAACAAATTATCTAACCAAACCTTCATAAGGAACAACAATTCATAGAGTAGCTCTGAATATAAATATGATATAATGTTCATTATATATTTTATATTATAAATATGCTTAGAGAGATAAGATATTGTATTCAGTAAACAACAGAATGCTGTTTTAAAATCCATTTGGAATAATCAAAGCAGGCAATTTTTAACTTAGTGAATTATATGAAACTCATAAGAAAGGGATTGTAATTATATAGTAAGGCACACAGCTTGGCCATGAGCCACACTCATGTGATAAGGTAAATATTGGATTATGACTTGGGGAAAAATCAGTCACCATTTCGACAGGTTGCAGAGTAAGACAACCTGGAGACACAGTGTACAACATGCTAGCTGCTCACTTTGTGGACTAAGACTATCATCAGGAAAACAGAAAGCAGTCAACCTAGAGAGGAAGGAGGTCAACAGAAGGGTATATGGGACCAGAGAGGGTGTTGGGAAGGAAACTATGAGCACTGTACAACGATACACATGTATGGAAACTCATCGTTTTGTACGTAAAAAAATCATGAAGATTGCAACTTTAAAATCAAAGAAGCAAAAGATTCCTTAGACATGTACAGATCTAGTGAACAGGAGAAAGAACAGGAAGCCCCCAAGATAAGGGAAAGATGGGAAAAGTGAGAAGAAACTAAGGTTTTGTTTTGTTCTTAACTAGAATTGTAGAAGTATTGGGGATTTTCCCCTACACATAGATATATGGTGTTGACAAAGATCAAAAGTAACTAGGAACTCAGACACTAGCTGCATTACCCTCGTCCCTACACTTCTCCTTTCTTTACTTCCTGCCATGGTTGAAAATGCACTGTGCTGTCAAGCTCCAATACTGGAAACTCTGCATTGACTCCTGTGCTTTCTTCTTGATCCTCCTATCTGGGGCTCCACCGTTCTCGTTTAATTTTAATATGTGCTACGTAGCAATAGGCAACACTGAGGCAAGATGGGAGCTAAGAGTGGAGAAAGAGCAAGGCGGGACACAGCAGTCAGGGGAAGCTTGTGTGGAGTCCTGTAGAATGCCCTAAGAACGCACGCGGACTTTGTCTCTAACAATTTGGAACTGCTTTGGGGCTTGGTGTTCCGAAGACTGAGTAAGACCACGGTGATAGGAAGAACTTGAATTTTAGTCAACAGCCTTAGCCAAATAAACAAACTTCAGCAGAATGGGGGTGGCGGGGGCTTCAACCAGGGCAGGGACACAGTCATGTGTGGTGACAGAGCAAACATAAACAAGGGGAGGGTAAAGCTGGCAGAACCTTCCTGGTGATGAACGGATCACAGCCACAGAGCAGGCCTCTGTGGAGACTCAGATTTTTGACTTATCAGGGCATAGGAGGTGGGGAGATTCCCCAAATGACTGAACATCCCTTTCTCTCTCTGGACTTTGGTTCATTTAAACTTCAATGGTCAGATGAACTACATGAGTCCCAGCATCCTAGCTGGGAATTTCAGGGATCTAGTGGCATGGGAGGATAAAGTCGCAGGCTTTCTAAGTCTCGGGAGTGACTCACTCCAGCCACATTTATGAGAGGAAAACTCACATCACTGTTCTATGCTGAACATCACAGAGAGGCTGGGTACCCAGGAAAAGCTATCTAGTAGCTGTGTGGCCTTGAGCATGGATTAGCACAGCAACAAAACCCTATCAACAAATTCCCAAGAAGTGCCTTCCAGCTAACTGTTGGTTAAAGCTGGTTTTGATGTGGCTGCACAGAGGGTCACTCCCCTCTGAGGCAAGTTAATTCTGTCAACACGTCAATCCTCAGAGGGAGGAAAAAGGGAGGAAAAGCAAAACAAATGATTTTTGGTTGTATCTGCTGCTTGTTGATAATATTATTTCTCAAGAAACCCGGGCAGGGATGTTTCTCATTTTCAGGATTAGCTAGAGCTGCCACCTGCCCTTGTCAGGCTGACAAGCCATATCACAGGATCCAGGCTGCTTCAAAACAGTTTTGTCTTTATCTAACTTTCTACATTTTCTGCTGCTTAACTTAGAAGCTTAGGGGCAGTTCTACTAGCCTCATCTATGCTTGCAACCTTCCTACTCTCGCTCAGCACAAAGTGGACTCTTGTCCCGGTCCCTTCAAGTCCCACCACATTTTTCCATGCAAACGGCTTTGTCTCTCTGAAGAGCATTCAATTCTTTAGCAATATTATGGCCTTAGACTATGGAGTCAGACAGTGTCAAAACGTAAGAGTAAGATGAAAAAGAAACAGCTCCTGGCCTCAAAGAGCACCCATTCTAGCTAGGGGAGCAGACATGTGCACAGGGAAGCCAGTGACCATACATCAACACTATGACCTGCAAGTGAACAGTGTGATGGGCTTCAAGGGCTGGGCTCTGTGACCTTTAAAATAAGCACCACCATCATTCATTTCTCACTTGGCCACGACCTACTTGCAATGTAAATCTTGTTGCTCACTGTACAAGTAGCTACTTGTAACTTCAGCGAAGGTAGGGCTATGGGAACAAAGCTCAACTCCTGTGGTTACCTGGCTACCAGATGACTGGGGGTGATTTTGCTATAGGTATACATCCTAACTTACTCTCTCCCTATAAACTCGCAGTGGGGGAAGACCTGATTAAAACATAAACACTGGCTTTGGATACAGCGGGTAGGGAAAGGCCAAAGGTTAGCAATGCACACATCAGGAAGGTTGTTCCCCATTCCGTACTTAAGAGAAACCAACAGAGTTGAAAGCATGGTCTCTAGAAGAACTGATGAAGCAACTGCTAAGTCAGCGGAAGTGGGCAGTTGCAAGACCACATCTGTCTCAGAGGTTGGTATTTAGAAGAGGAATCGACCCTCTGCACAACGTTCAAGCAGTTGAATGGAACAAGATCACATGATAGAGAGGCACCTGTCCAGGAATGACCAACTGTACAACTTACCAGCCTCCCAAGATGGAGCAGCCTCAACAGAAAGCTCACCTGAGCAAACATCTGAGCCACGATGCCTAGCACTGGAATCCTGGCCAATGGGATTGGGATTTAGAGTATGCATACACCACTTCAAATATGGCTTCTGTCCACTTAAAAATCAATTACTTTTAAACCAAAGTCTCCTATGGAGACTCCCATTGCCTTTCATGGAAGTAAGGGATATATGCATATCTATATATCTATCTCTCTTAAATCTACATCTGTATCAGTGTGTAAAGTACTACAGAGAGTGACGAAAAGAATATCTGCCCTCCCCTTCTATTGAGAACTTGGAACAACAAACGCTTGGCAAAAAAAAGCCCAAAAAACCTGGTGCTAAGTTTGCATAAAACAGGTTCAGGGAGCTGAGTATTTATTGAACATATAGATGATACACTCATGTATTAATGGGGAGGAGAGGAGGGGACTTAGGTTGCCAAATATGTGGATAAATATTTGCTGTCCATACATCTGAGTGTCACACCAGAGTTTGAGTTTAGAAAACAGCAGGATCAGCTGCTGTGGCTCCAGAGAGAGGAGGCATTGCTTTGGAAAGCATAGGCACATTCCTGAGCCTCGCCCACTGCCCTAGCATGGAAGTGTCCAGAAAGCACTGGCCGTAAGCTCTTGGAGGAACTGTGCTGTAACATTGACAGAGCAGTCCTAGATCACCCAGAGGTGAACTCCTTCGTTCTTAGAAATTCAGACCTGTCCCTTCGGGACTT
>LOJH01039036.1:0-14926 GCA_001685095.1 Ellobius talpinus | reverse complement strand
TACAATTTGTGTGTTGTTATTTCGGGGTATAAGCTAGCTGTGTGGAAGCCAGGCTGGATGAAAAGCAGGCCTGCTCGCCTCATCACTACATCTTTCTGGGACCTAGGGATGCCCAGTTAATCTAGGCTGTATCCATCAAATCACAAGGATCATGCCTGTCTCTGCCTTGCTTGAATTACAAGCTTATGCCACCATACCTGGCTTTAAAATATGTGGGTTCTTGGGATTGAAGTTGGTTCTCATGATGCACAGCAAACATTTAACTGACTGAGCTATCTCCCTGACCTGGGAAAAAGGCTTTGAATGACTGTGGACAGAATCTGGCCAGGTGTATGGGCAAGTGAGAGTCCACGAATGTTGAACTCCACAGCAATTCTATCCTGGAGGAAAAGACTGGCAACAAATAATTGTTATAAAAACTAATGTCAAAGATATATGTGATTTCACCACAAGAGAGAATTTCTAGCTATACAACAGTTATGCAAAGAAAAATAAATGTATTTTCTGTGAAAGACTAAGTATTTTGCTGCCCAAACATCTGTTGTATTCAAGCTGACTTCAGTCAGACCACAAGTTCTCTCCTGAATGGACAGGCCTCACACAGAGGCCTCGGGGCATGTGTCATTTGACTTGATTTGTTTCTGTGCACATCTCTGGCACATACTCTAAGGAGACACTCTTCTTCATTGTGAGGCTAATTCAAGGAAGCAAGTCCCATAAGGAAGACAGGGCAATGTGTCCACACCCCAAACTTGCAATCTGACACATTCTCAATAAGTTGAGAGTATAATGAGGTCATGTCATAGAAAACATAGATCTTGCTGATTCTGTTCTCATAATTCTTCCATGACAAATTTAAATCTCTTTTGGAAAGTGTATTCTGACCACCCAGGCTGAGACTCTCATTGTCCAACTAGCTCCTATCACACTGAAGACTGAAGATGCTAATTGTCCTTTTTTGGTATCTTTACATCAAAGAGCTCTTACATTGCCATGCTATTAACTTGAGAGTATGCTGCTGCTGGTGATGATGATAACAACGATGATGATGATGATGGTGATGATGATAGTGATGATGGTGATGATGATGATGGTGATGGTGGTGATGCTGGTGACAGTGATGATGATGGTGGTGGTGGTGGTAATGATGGTGATGATAATGATAATGATGATGATGTTGTGTTCCAGCACATGCAGCTACACAAGCATGCAGAGCTCAGAGGTCAATCTTGGGTATATTTCCTCAGGAGCTGTCCACCTTTTGAGACATGTTTGGTTGTTTTTTTTTTTACTGTCCTGGAGCTCACCAAGTAGGCTAGACTGACAGAGCTTCAGAGATCCATCTTTCTTCACCTTCTGTTAGTTGGGTTTAAAGGATGTGTCATCACACTTGAGGTTTTGGGTTTGGTTTGGTTTGGTTGTTGTTTATTTTATGTGGGCTTTGAACTTGGGCCCTTGTGCTTGCAGGGCAAGTGCTATATCAGCTGCACCATCTTCCAGCCCCTTGTCTTTGGACATAATGCTACACTGTCAATATTTTGAAGGCTAGCCTCATAGTAGGTGCTAACCAAATCCTTCCTGAATGAATTGAGAATTAGGAATGTCCCCTTTCATGTTTACTGAAAAGTCAGGAAATCATCCCAGAGGTTCAGTCTCCCAGGGTACCAATGATAGCAAAATGTGATGGTGTCATCCAGCGTACTTCTCTTAAATTCCTCAGCTTTTCCCCATCTGTAAAAACCTATAGGTCAGAGGCAAGATGGAAGTGTCCCTGCTGTGGAAAGGATCCAATTTCTCAGTGGTTTGATTTCCCCCTCTGCACGGGAAATGCTGCTGCTGAGATAGAGCTTCCTTTCATACTTAGAGAAAAACTGAATTCCACCACCTACCATCCTCCCCCACAAGGGCAAGGCTGTGCTTTAACGAAAGCTCATTTGGCCCTAGGTAGCCCTAACCATTCCCTCTGCGATACCTCCCTCTTCTGATTGTCTCTTCCAAGTGAACCACTGGGGACTGCTCGAGACCACTGCCGACAACCGATAAATGCAGTCTTCAAAGCCACTCATCCATTCTTAATGGACAGC
Source organism: Ellobius talpinus (assembly GCA_001685095.1). NCBI lineage: Eukaryota > Metazoa > Chordata > Mammalia > Rodentia > Cricetidae > Ellobius > Ellobius talpinus. The sequence continues at coordinate 12,842 of LOJH01039036.1, read as the reverse complement.
CCGTTAATTTGAGGTCTGGGTCATGAATTTGAATGCTGTGCACTGAACACCTCTCCAACAAGACACCCTGGCTTTGCCTCGGGGTAAATGGTGATTCATTAATTGTAATTAAATTAAGCTGGTGGCTTAAACTAGATGTGACAAAATGAAAATCCCCATATAAAACCTGAGGTGCATATCACAGGCCTTCTGTCAATAACATCTCGTTTTTGTCTAAGTGGATTTAAAGGGAACAAGATGCCTCTCCTTTAAAGGAAAAAAAATCTGCCTTAGCTAAATAGGGAAATAAATAACTTGGGTATGTTTCTCTCTTTCTCATGTGAAGCCTGGTGTGGGAACCAAGGATGACTCATGATAAGGACTTGCAGCACACCTAAGAATCTAGGTGGAGACACAGCAGTATTCTAGGGTTAGGCCAGGCGACACTGGTTATTAAGTTGCTATAGGCACATCCATCCTGCTGCTATAAGGGCATGAGTTGTGTCAGTATAAGTAAGCTACTGCCTAGCATGGTGAACATGGGGACAAAAATCCTTGGATGGAAGTCAGGAGTTCTGAGATCTCAATAAACTTTACTGGGAAATGAGTGGTTAATCTAGGGACCCTTGTTTTATGGAATTTCTATCTGTGAAATAAGAGTCCTGGGTGGTGATATTTTGTTTGTGATCCAATAAATCTTGCCTGAAGATCAGAGTGTAAAGCTAGCCACTAGTTACCCATAGTGGCCAGGCAGTAGTAGCATATCCCTTTAATCCCATGTGAGGCAGAGGCAGACAGATCTCTGTGAGTTCAAGGCCACCCTGGGCTACACGAAATTGATCCAGTCTAAAAGAAAAACAGAACCGGATGATGATGGCTCATACCATACCACCACTAGGGAGGTAGAGACAGGGAGGGATAGAGGAAGACAGAGAGAGGAATATAAAGTGGGAAGATACAGGAGCTCAAGGAATTCAGTCTGGCCATTCAGTCTGAGGACTTGTAGAGACAGGATAACCCATTTGGTCTCAGGATTTCATAGAGGTAAGAACCAGTGGCTGGCTGCTCAGCTTCTCTGATCTTTCAGCTTTCACCCCCAATATCTGACTCCAGGTTTTTATTATTAAAACCAATTAGAATTTATACTACAGTCCCATTTTTAGAGAAAAGGAAATTAAGCAGGACTCCAACATGCCATAGGCAAGCATGAAGCTCTAATTATATGGAACAGAGAAGGTTCCCTCACTAAACAGAACAGAGAAGCCCTGCCTGTGAGGTCACATTCTCATCTCCAAGCCTACATGAGTCAAAGGTGACAGAGGGACAAAGTGCAGATAGATTTGTTCCACTGGGTCTTGTCTAAATTATCTTCTACCATCAAGGCTTGGAGAAAGCATGGTTTCTACCACAGCATTACCTACGACATGATTACGGTCAGTAAAAATGAAAAAGAAACATGGAGAGGTTGATCTAAAAGCAGAATCAGTCTGCCCTTAATCTCTTCTACTTTGGGCTCAATTTTGTTTCCAAATGACACTAGAATAAGAGAGAGCAGGAGTTGGGTGGTCTGTGTCTGTTGTTCTTGCCTCAAGGACACGAGCAAACTGCATATAGGTGAAGGGAATGCCATTCTGGATAGAGCGGCAAGAGATCAGCAGCAACAACCCATATGAGATGTTAGAACTACCATCAGGGCATAAAACGGTAGCTACTTAACTCCCACTTCCCAAACTTAAAAAAAAATTATTGACGCCTAGATAAATTCATACAATGTAGTTTGTTCATATTTATTCCTATTTCCATAACTCCTCATATATCCACCCCCACTTCCCTCCAATATCATGTCTTCTTTTTTTAATAGCCCACTAAGTCCATTTTGTGTTACTACACATGCTTCTGGGTATAGCACTATCCACTATTCACCTATCAGGGGGACACATTCCTAAAACTTGCTCTCCCTCCCCTAGAAGCCATCAGTTGTCCACAACTCCTCAGTTAGAATTCCTGTGCCCTATGAGCTAGAATGCTGATAGGCTTGATCTGATGTTGGTCTTGTGCAGGCAACCTAACTGTTGGGAGTTACTAATTGCAATGGTCCTGCCATATTGAAAAAGACATCATTTTGCTTTGGCCCTCCATTGCCTCTGCCTCTGTTGCTGAAGGACCACACACATGGGTCACAAGACAGAGAGAAACCAAAGTGGTCCACCCAGCAGCCCCATCCCTGCTGGCTACCTTTCACAGTACAGAAAGGGGCTGCGTAGGATCCTGCAGGGAAAGATCAACAGTCTCAGTTGTGTGAGGCTGAGAACAGCTTCCACATGCAGGTTAATGGCTTCAGAGTCAACATTCTACACAACCCGTTTCAAGCTCCTCTTCCTTTTGTGTCTCAGACTATAATGACAGAGCTTCACGGAAGTCATACAGCAGGAGTGGAAACGCTCCTTCTCCTACTGAGGAAATCAGGGAGGTAAACTTCCACCTTTGGATGATTGTGATCATGATCCCATCCCCTCATGGACTTGGTCCTCGGCAGCACCTGCTCCTCATCCCATCCACCATCCACAATGAGGTGCTGAGTAGTCTTGACTGGTAAAGATCTGGAGAGGAGCCCATGAGTATGGTTTGTAAGAGTTCTCGTCATTCTTCACCGGAGGTCTGCCCAGGTAAGCTGTCAGAGATGCGGGTGACACTTGTGTTCTGACCTACTGCTTGTGGAGAGTTGGGGAAAAGGGACACTAGTGGATGGTCCTTCTTTTGTGGGGTTCTCCTCCACATACAGTCATTCTCTATCTCGATGGACACGAATTTGTGTTTACCATTTTCTTCAACTATGACACTACTTGGGGTTAGTGCTGACCCCTGTAGGTTAAGAGCTCAGTCACCCTAGACCAAGAGACAAATACTCTTCCATCTCAAATGCCAATCACTATCTGAGTTACTGATATTTCTGATTGACTATCTCAAAATTTTGGAGTCAAATGTCAATCATTGTCTGAGTTACTGATATTTCTTATTGATTATCTCAAAATTTGGGGGTTCCCACAGCTCCCTCCTTGGGGACAATCACTTAACAAAATTGATTCACGGGGCTCTGTAAAATGTTCTGTCTATCAGATAATTGTCAAAATTCAACTCCAGGTAGTCAACTATAAGAGACACACAGAGCAGGATATGGGAATGGGGTATCAGGCTGACTTGGTTTCTTTGATCCACATCTTGGTATCTCAGTGTGTTCACTAACCTGGAATCTCTCTGGGCTCCATTATTTAGGGATTTTTTTAATGAGGTTTAATTAACTCGTTTAATCATTGTACAGTGTTGGTTACACTCACAATTTAGCCCCACCCCCATGCCCAAAGGAGTAGACAGGGGTTTGGAACTGAATATAGTAACTCTAGAATCATGTGATTGCTTCTTCTGGCAACCCTCATTCTTAAGTTCCCTAGGATCCACTAAGGCTCACCTCATTAGCATAAGCTGAGGCGTGGATGAAAGGGGCTTGTGACAGATCACCAAGAACATGCTAAAAGAAATGCCAGAGGATTTAAAACCTGTGTCAGGAATCAGAGACCAAGGTATAAATCACTTATCAAAATAGTACATTTCAGGGCTGGATAGATGGCTCAATGGTTACGAGTATACACTGTTCTGACAGAGAACCTGAGTCTGACTCCCAGCACCCATATCAAGAGGCTCACAACTGCCTCTCATTCCAGTTCCAAAGAATTTGACATCCTTGCCTGGGCTCTGTGAATACCTGGACTCACATCAAACTCACATATACAAGCAAATAAAAGTAAAATCTTTTTAAAATGCTATATTACCTAGTGTCCAGAAACTCGTTTGTACAAAAACTTCTTGAGTGACATTAAATTGTAAGAGAGACCAGAAATAGAGCTCAGTTCAAGTAAATAATTGAGAACCTGAGAGTCAGGACATTTGGCACTGGGGGCTTGGGACATAAGGATGTCTGGTACCTTCTGTTGATGAGTCAGCCGTGTCAGATATGTTGTTATTGAAAGCTTTGTCTAATTTTTATTGTGCATAAATTTCCTGAATAGTGAGGAGAGAGATGATCTGCAGAGACTTTGAAAGTTTTGTTGTTGTTGTTGTTGTTGTTGTTGTTGTTGTTTTACTGGCCTGGAAATGTGAAGTTCCTGGGTAAGAACTTGAAAAGCAAAATCATAAAAGATAAACTTCTTAGGACTGTGATAAAATAGGCTGGATAGAGCTGGGAACTAAGGGCTGCCCCTAGACTTTAGACTCTGTGTAGCCATGTTCAAATTCAGAATTAGACTGGTACAGTGAGAGATGGATGCTTGCGTGTCCACTTGCTTGCTTTACTTGTGCTCGGCTCAATATCTCCACTCATACAGTCCAGGACCATCTACCTAGGGAATGGTGCAGCCCATAGAGGACTGGCTGAGTCTTCACATATTAGTCAACTGAATTTGGACACTCCTCCACAGACATAACCACAGGTTGACCCAATGTAGACAATTCCTCGTTGAGATACTCTCAACGGTCATTCTAGGTCATGTCAAGTTGGCAGCTAAAACTAGCTATCACAGGGACTGGAGAGACGGCTCAGAGTTAAGAGTACTTGATGCTCTTCCAGAGGACTCGAGTTTGTTTCCCAGCACCCACATCAGGCAGTTCACAACCATGGGGGACTCTAGGGGAGTCAACACCCTCTTCAGGCCTCCACAGGCACTACATGCAAATGGTGCATATAAATGAACCCAAGCACATTCACATAAAACAAATATCTTTTAAGCTAGCCATCATAGCCTCTAAGGAAAGAGGGAGGGAAGCTACAATGGAGCAGGATAAAGTAGCCACCACAACTGGGAACAATAGCACCAAACATTGACTTTGGGGGAGGGGCTTGTAGAAGGCTCTGAACCGTCTCCTCCCTTGGTGTCACTGTTTATATTCAGCAGACTTTTCTTACAGAATCCAGCTGAATGCCCTGCATAAGAAAGGATATTTTTTATTATTATGTTGAATTGCATGATGGGGCTGAGGAGTCCAGCAATAGCTGACTGGGCTCTGGAGAGTCAGAGAACTTGGTAGCTACTAAATTGATGCCTCAGCAGCCTCACAGCCCTGTTGGAGGCCTGGGAAAGACCAAAGTATTCAGTTCCTGTTGGAAGGCTGATGAAGCTGATGGCAGCAGAGGATGGCAGCAGCAGCAATAGATGCCCTCTCTCTGGGACAAGCAAAGGATGGTGAGCACCAATCTTTACACCAGGCTGCTCACTTAGAAGGTGCTATGAGCTTTGGGGGAAGGTCCTCACTGCTCAATTAATCCTCTCTGAAAATGCCTTATGAATTCTGTTACATTAACAACACCAAACCATCACACTGACCTAGCCAGGGGCTGTGCGCCATAGATGCCTGGCATCTATGTATGATTGGGAAACTAATTTTCATGAATGTAACATAACCAAAAGAGGTCTGTGTCCCCTCTTTGTCCAATTGGATAATAAGATATGCATATTCCTTGTTCTATTTACCTTCTGCCCCTGAAGATGCTGTGGCCCTCAAAGAGGAAGAAGCCACAGGTAGAGGAATCAGAAGCCATGAATGACTGTGTGGCGGGAAGTCACCCTCCAGATCTGAACATCTGCACCAGACTCTTTTGGATGTATGTTAAGATGTGGAGCTGAGAAGCCTTTGGAGCCACCAACGCAGGGAGGAAGCAGACCATGCAGGGCTTCCTTCATTCTCACTTTTAATTTTGGAGGAAAAGAGCTCTGGAAACTGAACATCCCACACACATAAAGATACAGGTGCATCCATTAGCCATTCATTCCCTGGTTCTCTGGGCCAGGAAAGTGCCCACATCTTCACCCTTGCCACATTGGCTGATGCAAAGACAGGAGGACAGAAGACTTCACACAGGAAAAGTCCAGAAACATCTAGAACCTTCTTAATGAGCAGCACTCAGTTGGGCTGGGGAGTATGTGCTCCTGGGAAGCCAAGATTGCCTGCCTCTTGTGGAGAAAAGCCTGAGTAGAGAAGTCATCCTACTGAGGAATGTCCAGTTTTCACTAAACACGTGTTTTAAGGCTTCATGTTTTGACTTATCTAATCTAAAGTGCAATATGTATGATTTGTCTTTATTGACTTCAATAAAAATGAACTTTAGATAGACGAATGTCTAGCAGAGCGAATAGGGTGGCATTCTTTGTAGTCACTTTGGTTTTGCAAAAATGTACTGGAGGCAAACTGCCTAAGCATTTTACTTGTTTAAACTCCATACTCTGTAGAGTCCAAAAGTGACTGCTCTTGTACCACCTCCTTTTGGCACGATCTCTGCAGAGCACTCCAGGTCAGGGGCATCTGCCAAGGCCAGCACCAGCTGTGTGTGTCCAGGTGTGTGCTGTGGCCTCTCATCACAGCTGCTTGCAATGCCCAGGGAAGAGCAGCTGCCTGCCTTTTTCTTGCTAATTTCTCTTCCCCACTGAGCTACACAGGGGAGAATAATTGCCTTTACTCTAAGCTCTGACATTCCCACATCCCAGCACCTGCTCTACCACTGGCCTCCCAACAGGAAGACAATTTCTGCCACCCTTGGTGACTTCTTCATAGCCAACCTGCTGGTTAGAGAAATCCTTTTCAAAGAGGCAGTTGGAATATGAATGTGGACAGAGCATTTTGGAAAGCTGATCATCACGTTTCCCTTGTGAAACAGAAACTACGGGTGGGAACTTGGTAGGATGGCTGGGCAAAGAGCCTCAGCCTCAACCGTGTTCCCAGTCCTGTCAGCAGAAACAAATAGAAAAGGCCCAAACACAGGGAAAAGAGGAAGCTGGGCATGACCATCTAATGAAACCGTGTTATTTAGGAGACACTCTCAAGAAACCCAGGGTTAGCCTGTGACTGATAGAAAGCTAGAATCAATTGACTCGGGATGTGCATTCATATTCCAAATTTTATATTTGATTCTATAACAGTTATTCACTTTGGCAAGGACAGAGGACCAGTGATGGAAGGACAGGATAACCTGAGACTGTAAGCCCCTCCCCCCCAGGAGCCCGCCAGGAACAAGGACGGGAACAGCTCTCACAACCCCTCTTTATCGTCCCTCAAAGGGCCAACCCTTACACTTCATTAAGATTGTAATACTTCCTAAATTTTAAAAAATTTTCTGTACTGTGAAAGCAACCTTAGATTTATTTATATTAGAAAAATAGAAGAATATATAGATGAATGCATGTTAATAAAAACAAATCTGAATGGCAGTATTTTATGTTTTTAGATACTTTATTATTGCAGTCTTTTAATACATATTTTTATTTCTTAGTCATTAAAGTAATAAATGCAGAACATATTAGACACACGGAGGTGTGTTTCTTCATTGACTCCAAATCAAGCTGACAATGGAGATCAATTACCTCAGGAGGAACTAGACCTTATATGTCCTTAGATGTTGTCTGACTTTTCTGTCCTGCCAGCCAGCTCCCAAATAACCACACAGAGACTCATTATTAATTATAAATGCTTAGTAGATAGCTTGGGCTTGTTACTAGCTAGCTCTTACATCATAAACAAACCCGTATTTCTTATCTACATTCTACCCCGTGGCAGTACCTTTCTTCAGCCCAGCATGTTCGTCTGCATTCATCTTGCTTCCTCCTGAGTCTCCTGGCAACTCCACTCTTCTTTCCAGTGCGCTCTCAGTCTGGCTCCCCCAGCTAGCCTCTTCCTGCCTAGCTATTGGCCAGTTAGCTTTTTATTAAACTAATGAGAGCAACACATTTTCACAGTATACTAAAAGATTGTTTCACAACACTTCATCTCGTAGAGTTCTCTTTTGCTTCCTGGGAGTCCTGGTTCCTACCAAGAGCTAGGAGTCTTGCCTGGTGGGATGAGGTGCTCTCTGTGGAGCAGCCTGAAGAACTACTGGGCTTCACTCTTTTGTATGCCCTCAAGCTCCCTGCTGTCTTCACCTATTTCACAGGTGCTCTGCTCTGCCTGAGACAGAGTATGCTGAAGAAAGAGCTGAGGAGAAGGTTGAAGTGGGAAGGAAAGAAACAGGGTTCTGCACTATGTGACAGAGTCTTTGCTTATATTTACGATTCATTTTATTTTCAATTATGTGTTGTGTGCGGGTGGCACATGTGTGCACAGTTACTGCAGAGGCCAGAAGATGGCAACAGATGGCCCGAGACTGGAATTACAGGTGGATGTGGGCTGTCCAAGTCAATGCTGAGAACTAAATAAACATGGGTCTTCTGCAAGAGCAGCAAGTTCTCTCAACTTCTTATCTGGTGAGCCATTGCTACAGCCCCTATATACTTTAAATGTTATGCTTCATACCATGGAAAATCTCAGACAGACACAAAATCAGAGACTCCAGGATGAGAAATCCCATGTAGTCATTTAGCACACAAGACACACGGCTGCTGTCCCATATGGTGTCATGACCTCTGCAGCTCCGGGAGGATGTGTATTCTCATCCCTGTTGAACAGGGTTGAAGTCTTTGATCACTGCCTAAAGACACCTCGCTAGTGGTTCATGGCAGACAAAATGATATTTCTGGCTCTACGTTCCATGCTGCTTCTTAGAAAGCTTTGCAATATTTTAAGTAAGTCTGTAGTCATTTTTTAAAAATTCATTATATGCTTATTTATCCTAAACATGCCTGAACTTTTATTACACATAAGAGAAAACATTCAACAAACATTCTTTTGTCTTCTGGATTCTATGATGCACTGTGTGGGAAATGATTCCTTGGTCTGTATTTAAAAAAATGTCTCAGATCCAGTTGTGAAATGCTGACTTCTGGTGATGACATGGTTGTTACACACATTGAGTCACGACAGCTGTAGTTGTCCACACAAGACCTTCACACGATCAAGAAGCAAGACGGTCAAAATTCTAGCATGGATGGGCAGGGATAGGGGTTGAGGCCCCACCCTATAGAAGGTGGTATTGGCAGTAGCTGACTGATGAGCTAGGAAAGTCACTCTTCTTTAGGGATGTGGTCCCTGGTAAGTTGCTCGTGTCCCAGTGCATGGCCACACACCTGTGTGCAAATGGGCAGCACTATTTGGACTCAGGGGATTACTAATAACGATTTGAAAGATTGGTCTGAAGAGCTGATTCAAAGTTGAGGGCTCTTTTGGAGGACCTGGGTTCAATTCCCATCTCTCACATGGCAGACAATCCTGCTTCGAGGGCATTGACACCCTCTTCTGACCCCCATGGCACTGCACACATGTGATATATATGCAAACATACAGCAGGTAAAACACTCATACACATTAAATAAAAAATAAATGTTTTAAAAAATAAAATATGCACCAATATATTGGTATATATCAATAATATATTAAAACAATGCTCTCTTTTTTAAAACTTATTTATTTATATTATTTTATGGGTATTGGTGTTTTGCCTGCATGTATATGCCTGCATGAGGATGTCAGATCTCGGAGTTAAAGAAAGTTGTGAGCTGCTCTGTGGGTTCTGAGACTTGAACCAAGGTCCTCGGAAGAGCAGTCAGTGCTTTTTAACCACTGAGCCATTTCTACAGCCCCCAGAGCACATACTCCTTAATGCAGTTGTGTTTAGGAATTAATGCTAAGGATAAAATCAGACATGCATGTTAAGATGCTTATAAATGGGCTGGAGAGATGGCTCTGTGGGTAAAGCGCCTGGTGAACACGTGTGAGGATTTGAGTTCAAATCCCCAGAACCCACACAAAGCCTGATGTTGCGGAACATTCCTATAATGACAGTGTTCCTCCAATGAGATAGAAGCTATCTTAGAAAGCTTTGCTTTCTATTGCTGTGGTGAACACTGTTACCAGAAGCAACATGGAAAGGAAAGAGTTTCTTTGACTTACATATCCCAATCATAGTCCATCACTGAGGGAAGTCAGGGCAGGAACTCAAGCAGGGCAGCAACTTGGAGGCAGAAACTAAAGCTGGAGTCATGGGGAATTCTGCTTACTGGCTTAACTGGCCTACTTTCTTATACAGCCCAATACCACCTGTTCAGGGGTGGCACTACCCATAGTGAACTGCCCTCCCCCATCAATCACTAATCAGGAAAATGTCCCATAAAGTTGCCCATAAACCAATCTGAGGAGGCAGTTTCTCAATTGAGATTCCCTCTTACCACACATGTCAAATTTGTGTCAAGCTAGCAAATTCCAACCAGCATAGAAACAGAGACAGGTGACTCACCCCAAAGCTTGCAGTACAGCTCTCCTGGAATCAACCCCAGTAAACAACAAAAGGTTCTGCCTCAAACAAGGTCGAAGGTCAGGACTGCCATCTGAGGTTGCCCTCTGACTTCCACATGTGCGCCATGGCACTATCATGTTCCCCCCATACACACATATGTACACTGTACACACATATGCATACATATACACACATATACACACACATACACCCCATACACACATATACACAGAAGCACACATACATACATATACACAAACACACACATACACAGACACACACATACAAACATATACACAAACACACATACACACACACATATATATATATACAGACACACAGACACACACACATAAAGGTTTTAAAAAAATTATAAATAGAGGCTCAGAAGTACTAATGGGGCAAAATAATAACGTATAACAGAAACAATATAATAGTATAAGATAGTGTACATTATCATTTTGTATTTTTCCAGCTATTAAATAATATTCTATATTAATAGAAACAAATGTTTATCAGTAAGAGATTATTTAGATAATGTATGATTTAAGCCAGTCATGTGGGACAAGAACATAAAGCTACACTATGGAACCCTATAATAAAAGTACATTATAGAGTAGATATGTAAGGTGTGTTTAAGTGAAGAATAAAAAGCTCTTTTTGAAACAGGAAACACAGGATAGCACACTTCATATTTTCTGTAGGTGGCAGAATATGAGTCCCAGTTAGCACAGTGCTGTGTGTCCTTGGTGGGGGAGGCTGGAGGTGTCACCTTTCGCTTCTTTATAACGGTACTAATCGCATGGGTTTGCTTCTTTCTGATTCATTATTCAGTACATTTACTGAGAAGCCACCACACAGTAAACACTGTTCCAGACCCTTGGGACATAGCACTGGGTAAGCTCACTGTCTTCAAAGCATTTCTTTTCATTGCAGGGAAGAGAGAGAAGAAAGAGCGTCAATGCAAACCAAATATGATTCAGGATGGTATGTGCCCAGAAGAAAGGAGTGTTGTTTATATGGTGCGATGAATGGGATATGGGGGAGCATCATTGCTGCCTCCTTTCTTTCTTGCTCCAGATTCATCATGTTGTATGGCAGAGTAGGGCTTGATAAATTTTACTAAATGGTTTTAAGAAATATACTCTACCCAGTGAACTTCTTGTCCAGCCTGCCATGCTGGGAGCAGGCTGCAAGACCTTCCTGCCTGGGTTCTCATCTCTTGAATACAGAGAAGGATTATCTCTCTACCTTCTTTTACCACACATGTTCTTCTGCGCAGTTCCAAGGCTGTGCACTGGATACTTTCTCATCTGCTTCAATCACATTCTAGTCTTGCTTTGGGGAGCACTTTCAAGTTTCTCCTTCTAATAGCCGCAAATCAAAACATACCTATCGATGACAAGCACGTTCTCACTGGGTGACCTTCTTTGTTTCCTCCTTTTAGTATGTGCTTCTTAGGATTCTACTCTTGTTAGTGCTTCATGACTCTTTGTCCCCGATTACAGAGAGAGGATGTGGTAAGTTACACAGAGAGAAGGGGCGATAACTGAGTGTCCTCCCATACATCATGTCAGCAGTTGACAAAAATGCTCTCCTCTGCCCTGTGCCCAGTGCTAAGGGCAAATGAGATCTTTAAGAATGACAATGACGTTTATCATGTAAAGGACAAATAAATGTATATGCAGTAATTGCTGCTCATCTTCACAGATGAAGGACGTAACAAGAGATTCGACTGCTCCAAATAGCAGTGAAGGATTAGCACATACATAGACCAGTATAAAAAAAATGACCATGATAAACTTAAAATATGATTAATGAATGTAGAGTAATAGATATTGCTAGGTACAGGATCTCACTATAGAGCCCCAACTTGAGCTCACGTTGTTCAGTCAAGTGCCGAACAAAGCTGGATAGCTCTGCTCCCAGGAAGGCTAGAGTTGAGATCTTCTCAGTATACCCCACTGTGTGAGTGTGCGTGTGCGTATGCGTATGCATGCGTGTGAGTGTGTGTGTGTGTACGTGTGTGTATGTATGTATGTGTGTGTTTGTCTGTTGGCTGGTTGCTCCATTCTTTGTCTGATGGTGGGCTCTCTTATTTTGCACATACCCAGGAAAGATTATCTTCACCGTATTCCTCTAATAGTTGTCACCATTAACACTATATTTCAATCTTATTGTAAGCTCAATTAGACTTAGCATCCAAGTGGAATGGAAACACGCATCTGATAGTGTACGTGAGGATGTTTTCAGAGAAATTTAACCAAGTAAGGCAGATTCGCCATCGATGTGTACAGTGATGCTCTATTGCTGGGCTGGGGTCCTGGACTGAGTGAGAAGGCAGCATGCTGAGCGCCAGAGTTCATTGCTCTTGGCTTCCTGACTGTGGAAAGGATGTGATCAGCTGCCTCAACTTCCTTCTGTCATACTTTCCCTGCCTGAATGGACTGTGTCCTCTTCAACCCTTCCTCTCTTAAGTTGCTTCTCTTCAGGTGTTTGGTCACTAAGATAACTACCCAATTCAGGTTTTCCTTTGCTCTTTTACTTCAAATTTCTGAGAGCCTGGTTTACTTGCTTCATCTTTGCAAGACAGGGTACTTGGTCCTCTGATGGAGGAGGGTCATCTGTCTATGTGTTACTTTCATTGGTTTAATAA
>LOJH01039035.1:303-14926 GCA_001685095.1 Ellobius talpinus | reverse complement strand
ATTCAGAGAATCATTAGGTCTTACTACAAAAGCTTATATGCCACAAAGTTAAAATGTTTTAAGAGCTTAAGACTTATCATGACAATGAGACACATCTGCTCCTGAGAGCACCAATTACTTAAAAAGAAGATGGGCATAGAAGAGGAGTTTGTTAGCCATTTGGGAAAGAAACTGTTCTTGCTTGGACTGCTTGATGGTATGTTAGGTGACCTGGACACTCAGGACCTACAGAAAAATTACTGCTGAATTTGCCTAAAGGTGAGATGGTTCTTCAGGGTTTCTGCTTCATGAAAGAGTCTACCAGACATTCTCAGGACACATAAAAAAGTGACTGACAAACTGTCAATATAGGCAGAACTGTCTTTGGAATTTCCTGCTTCATGGAAGTCTGCTAGATACTATGGGCCTGTAAGCTGAAGATGGATGCCCCAACAGTACAGAAGAACTTTGGGTGACTCTTCAGGCAGCAAGATGTCTCAGTCAATTCTAAAGTTTGGAAGTTGCTTGCAATTTACTTCCTGTTATCTTAGGTAATAGTGTATCCTTCTGGAATCTTTGATTGAGTTGAATAATTGATAGTTATAGCTTTACTTAGTTATGATAAAGATAAAGTAGAAATAGATCTTGTAACTATAATTCTTGTTTGATACCTCTTTTGTTATGTGTAATTTACTATGTTAAAGGTAAAATCTTCCTTTTTATTCAAACAGAAAAGGGGTGGTGATATGGGATTCCCCTCTGTATGCTGTGAATTTTGGTTAATAAAGTAACTGGCTTGGCCTGTTAGGACAGAACAGAGCTAGGCAGGGAAATCAAAACTGAATTCTGGGAGAAAGAAGGACAGAGTCAGAGAGAAGCTATGTCATGACACTAGAGACAGAAGCCAGAACATTAATGTAAGCCACAGCCACATGGTGATACACAAATCAATGTATATGGATTAAATTAAGATGTAAAAGTTAGCCAGTTAGAAGCTAGAGCTAATAGGCCAAGCAGTGTTTTAAATAATATAGTTTCTATGTGATTATTTCATGGCTGAGCAGTCAGGAACAAACAAGCAGTCTCCTTACAACAAGCTACTTAAGACCCTACCTTAATAACAAACAAGAAGATTGCTCAAAATCTAAGTTACATATAGGCATTTTGTTTTCTCCTAGTATTTAACAAAATGAATATATTAAGTTCATTGGTACCATGTTAAATTAGAATCTTAAGCTTTTATAAAAGATAGTAATAGAGTGGGAAGACTTGTGAGCTTGGAAAAAGGAGTTTTGGCATACAAAGCACAGTAAAAATGAGCTTCAGCCCAATAAGTTACAAACAAAATGAAATTGTCTTGAATGGAGTAAAAGAAGGAAAGTTTGGTCCTATTCTTTAAGTACTTAATAAGCTTCAGAAAGAACAAGAAATACCTGAGAAAAATAAATGGACTAGTTTAGTTTTTGTGAACTTTTTGCTGCTTCCTATTGAGTGATCCCTGTTTCCCAGGGGGTAGGGGAGAGAAGACACTATTGCCCTGCCTCAGGCCAGCCCAAAAATTGTAAGTGTTTGACCAAGAAAAAGTATTTGTTCCAATAATATTTTTTCTTTTTTATCTAAATAACAATTTTCAATTATTTTACATACCAACCAGTTTCCCACCCCTTCTCTCCTCCCATCCACTCCCCTTTACCATCCACTCCTCCTCCATCTCCATTCTGAAAGAAACAGGCCTCCCATGGGATTGCACAAAGCTTGCCACATTAAGTTGAGGCAGGACCCACAATCATGTAGCTTGGTCTCTTAAAAAAGGCTTCAAACAGTGATAGCAGGACCTTTACCTGGCATTTAGCTGAGTTTTGGTAACCTGTTCCCCATGCTGTATTAGCCAGCCAATAATAAAATTTTAAGCGTGGTAGACCCAGAAAAAGAGACTTTACTCTCCATCACCAAAACAGAGAGAAGACACCCAAAGGAAGGCATTGTACCTCACCTAGCCATATCCAGGTAATGCTCCAAGTTCTGCTTGTCAGACCACTTTGAATACTTTGAGAACTGGGGTAGATGTCACTCAAAGGACCTGATGGGAAATGATTCTGGACTGTGCTACTGAGAAGTGTGAGAATTTTGAAAAATGAAATGTTATATTATTGAGATCATACACTCTATGGATTGAATGCATGTCCCTTCCAAATTCATATGTTGAAATCCTAGTCCCTAAAAAGATGTAAAATGGTAGCAGAGTTTTGATGAAGGAGATAGACGTGAGAATGGAACCTACACTATTGAACTGGTATCCTTATGAGAAGAGATATTATTTAAATCTACTTTTAGAAATATATATTCATCATGCACACCAGTTATCAATATCATACCAATATTATTCTTATCATAAAACACACTATATTAACCTAAAATAAGAAGTTTGAAAAGATAATGTGAATATGTATATTTTCCTGAAAGAACTGAAGCCCAAAGCTATGTGTAGGACATAAACATTCTTTTCATTCTTTTATTTTTTTTAAAATTATAATACAATATTACTTTCCCCTTTTCTTTTCTCCCTACAAACTTTTCCATGTGTTTTTCTTTGCCCCTTTCCAATTAGTGGCCTTTTAAAATTAATTCTTCATATATATTATTAAATATATAAATATAACCTTCAAAGTCTCTATAATGTTACTTGGATGTATATTTTCATTGCTAACCATTTGCTATTGACCAACACATGTGATTTTCCCTGGAGAATACTATTTCTCCCATCTCAGCACTCCTTGGTTGCCTGTAGTTCCTTATGTAGAATTAAGGCCACTTGGATAACATCCCCCCACAACACTGCTCATATAATATCTATGAATTTTTAGCATGTGTATTGTTTTTCTGCATTGTTCAGACAGCCATTTTGGTAATTCATTATGAGTATAGCCTCTGGCATTGCTAGGAGACTCAGTCTCGCAGCAAACACCTAATCCTCTGGCCATTACCGTCATCCAGTCCTTTATTCAGCAATGATCCTTGAGTATTGAGTACAGAAGTTGTGTTGTAGTGGACTGGTCTAGGGACTGGGCTCCACATCTCTACAGTTTGATTGGTTTTAGTTTTTTGTATAAAATCCTCCAACTGCTCCAAAGAAAAGCTTCTATGACATCAACTTTGAATATGGGCTTATGTAACTACAGAAAGTCTTATATTTTGCTTTGCAAAACTTTAATCAGGCTCTGTAATGTTCTTCTGGGTACATTTGAGCAATTATTTGGAAAGTCAAGAATCATTCCTCTGTACCCATTCTCTGACAGCTACTACAGTTGTGTTTTTTATTCCTTGTGTTATGTATGATAAGTGAATGTGATAGCTCTATTCTACCTTTACCAAACATCCTACTGCAGTGATTCAGTCAAATTTGCATTTACCCTGTTATTATTTCTTAGTAATTTTTCTTCTCTCCACTTTACAGTTCCAGTTTTCATAGTATCACATGTTCTATGTGAAGTTGTGACTAGTGTCTCTGCATCACTGTGACAACCTCATTTAAATGGTCTATGTGATTATTACAATGGTCCTGAATAATTTTCTTCACTGTACTTTACTTAAAACAACTGTCAGTGAATAATTCTATAATATTTATGAATCATTACCCAAAATATCAGCTGATGTTTTTGTTACCTAAAATTTGTCTTTAAACCTGATTATATTAACTGAGCCCAGATTTTTCCAGGAGACCTAATTTAGTACTAGGATATTTTTCAGACTCCCTAAGCATCTTAAGTACATACAGGCATTTATTGCTACAAGAATCTTCTGATTAACTGTTGATATTATTTTTATTTCTCTCCTGTGGCAAATTTTCTCTCATCTCTCTTAAAGAATCCAAATGTCATTTTCTTCACACATTCTTATTAATACTGAAAGTCAGAGTCCCAAAGCTAAGTAGTGACTTGGGAATGAATGGTAGATATAGTTTTGTCTGAGACCATATATTTGTTATTTTAATAGGAAAAACATGCAATGGCTATGTTAGCATGAATATGTTCAATATACCTACACTATATAAGGCAATGCAGAGAGTAACAGAATGCTATCCAGACCCAGAATATCATTCTAGTTTCACATCAATCAATAAGCCTATTTCTAATTTCAATTTTGATTGTAAAGGCTTTTAAATTTCTGTGAAAACCAGGTGGGCATGTACCTTCTTTAAGATACCCTAATAGAAACCACCAATCTCTGATTCAATGTCTTCAAAAGACATGTGTCTCTTAGAAGTTTTAAATTGAAAAGAATTTTTGTTGGCACCCATCTAACTTATTCACGTGTTTTATTATTCAGAAAAATTTACCTTTACATTCTCCACTTCCATCCAGGTTTTTATTTCTTTCTGCACCATTAAGAACTGACTATTATGTCAGCACTCCACCTTTTCCCTGGTCTTTTAGGTTCATTTATTGTTCATTTTAGATTCTAAGAGAAGGAAAAAGATGGGGGAGGAGGCAAGAGACAAAATACCCTACCACTCACCACTGTATGGAATGTATATTGTAGGAGTCACTTTTTATTTTAAATAATATTCTAAATTCTATATATTGGCAACTAAGCAGAAACATAATAATGAGAAGCAGTAATAACTTCAGATGCATTGAAATGATAATTTGAATTATTTCTCATTTACCTAGTGTCTTGTATTTTTAATTTAAGAAAGCAGAGATTAATAAAAAACAAACATCCATTCAGTAGAATTGCTGATGCCATAAGTCAATAGCCTGACCCTTTGCTCAGAGGTCATTTATTTCTGAGTGTCTGAGTTAGCCTGAGCGTTTCTAAAGACTGACCGTGTGGTACATAATGGACAAAAACTATACTGTTAGCTGATTATGAGAACATTAATTTAGGCATTATTAATAGCTAGAACTAGGAGAAATCTATTCTCTGCTTGCTGAATGAATACTGGGCACAGATGAATCCACACATATATAGATTCAGGATTCCCAGTGGATTCTATTGTGTGACTCTGCAAAATACTTGAGCATTTCCAACATTTACATTTGGAACTAGAAGGAAAAATATATCCCTGAAGTTATATGAAAATTCTCAGAAGATATTGGACATGGCTTATATTGTTTCAATAAATTCCATTTCCTGAAATTCAGTCATGTGGAATTTCAAAAGAGAATAAGGATTATATAATGGTTTGATGACATAGAGGAAAAATAGGTGTCTACCTCTATAAAATGGTGTCTAGCTGGATGTTATTAGTGCTATAGGAATTAACACTTAAAAATTAATGTATGTAATGACAACCATTGTGCTTTAAATGTTAAAGCTTAATGTTATTGCCAAATTCACTATTACAATATTGAGTTTGACATTCTTGTCTGTGTACATGAATATAATGTAATTGTACTTAGACAGTTTAGATAAAATACAACTTACCTTTACCTTAAACTTTTAGCAAACCATCAGGGTGTGGTAGTTTTGCCATGTACTATTTTCATTGAGTTCTTTTAAGCAAAAAAATGGAATATGAGGTAATATTTTCAACTACAATGATAATCATAATAATACATAATAAACCATGAGAGAATAATTATTCTATTATTATCAAAGTGAAAGTTTATTCTTGTAGTGATTCAAGAAACCTAAGTAGTTTGTCCTCATTAATTATGGATTATCTTCCTTGGTTTAGTAGGGAATGATTAAATGAATTCCTCTGCTAAGAAAAGATTGAAAGAGCCAAGATTTCTTAAGTTCAAAATTAGGAATGAATGAAATATTTTTATGCATTCTCCTGCTTCTTGATTAAATTTTATGTGTAAAACAACATTAAATTCAATTAAGTAGTTTTTGCAGCCCTTTGATTACAATGTCTAACAGCTAAGTTCGGTTCATGCTATTTGTTGACAGTCATTAAAAAGACAACTAAAAACTAGCAGTGCTCTAGGATTCATGAGCTTTTATCCCAATGCAATTCTATTCTAAAACTAGCCATGTGTCATTAGCATTACCATTATGCACTATTGGTATTTTTGCCCACATTTTGTTGTAAGGACATTTAGACTCAAAGATGGTTTAAGGAAGATCCCAAGAGTCTTGTTTTGAGAATAGCATAATGGAATCCATTCATCACATACGGCACTTACTACATGCAACTAAACCTGAAGTTCTTGATTTGAGCTCTTCTCAATGTTCAGTATTCCCTAGACTACTTTTTCCAGTGGTAGTTTACTTTGTAAAATTTTAAATATATGCTTTGCATTATAAAGTTCAAATATTGTGTGCCATTACATATGTACTTTCACTTTCAGTTTCTAATAATACCACGGTTTCCTTGCAGGAAAATGTTGCTTTTTTATTTCCATTTTAAGAAGAGTGATTGTTTGCTGGCTTTTCAAAGCGTGTAAACAGTGCCATCTTCTGTCAGTGTGCTCACAGCACTTGAAAATAAAGATGACAGACGAAGTTAATTCAGAACCTTGATGGGAAGGAAGGAATCTGGAGACTTTGTAATCTTGAAACAAAATGTACAACAACTCTGAACACTTGTAAAAGACTAATTGCTGAAAGGCCTCACTGGGCAGGGCCATGTGAAAGACAGGGTAGTATGATTAATTATCTGAGTAGCCATTCAAACAACACAATGGATCAAGAAGAGACACAACAGAAGCACGTAGCAAGTGATTATAATGATTCTGGGTCAACATGATCCAAGGTAAAATAAGCAGTTCCATTGTAAGCTCTGTCATTTGTTCATATACAAACTTCAGTCTTCACCTTTGGGAATTTCATTCTTAACAGCAAACACTTTTGTCAAAGAAACAAAAGTAATAGAAAAGACAGAAAGAAATAAAATATTAAGCTTTGAAATGCCAAAGTTAGACATATTTTTCTCTGCTTGTGAAGCATAGTTATCAAACTGAGGAATGTACAATGACATAGACAAAATCTTGTAGAGGTAACCCATCAGCCAAAAATTTATAATCTCTCTCTCTTTCTCTCTCTCTCTCTGTATGTGTATGTGTGTCTCAGTCTCCATATATAAATCTATATATAAGATCTATTGACAAATAGATGATAGATACATATAGAGACATATATCCATATCACAAAGTAAATAAGAATTTAAAATTGAATGTTAAGTAATTACTAAGACCTATGTAAACTCATTTAAATATTTATATATCATAATATTCATCTTTCATATATCTAGATTTTCTTATTAGTATTCCTTTTTAAAATACATCCTGATATATATCATGTTAAGTGTCAAAACTCAACAGTTTTCTAAGGAATTTGGTGATGTGTTAGAAACTTCAAAGGAAAAGAGAGGCAATAGAAGTTCATCTCATCAAGAATCCCTAAACAGTAACAAAGCAAATGGCATGCAAGAAAGAAAGCGACCACAAATGTCTTTAAAAGTACACTATTTCAGAGACAAATAACATATTATCTTACTTGTATGTTGGAGAGAAAAGTGGATGCCCAATTGTTGGCCATGAGATGCTGTTTACCAGTGGCCAGGAAGAAGGTGTGGGTTGGCTTTTGTGTGTGTGACATTAGTTCTCAACTGCCAACCTCTTTTAGAAAGGAGAAAGAAGCTGTGTAGTATGTTGTTCTTTATATCGCAGAATATTCTAAAAATGAAAGAAATATTTCAAATATTTCTACCAGAAGTAAGTAAAAATTTTTGAGTAGATGGTTCTCCATATTTGACTATGATACAAAGTGTACATGTGTAAAACAACATGTTATCCCATAGTATGTATAATTTTTATGCCACATACTAAACAAAGATAAGATACTCAGAGTATGACTTCTTGAGAAGAGCGCCACAAAGGCAGGGACAGGGTGAGTGAGGAGAATCATAGATTAAAAACAACAAAAACTACATTATGTCAATGCATTGTCAAATAATAGAAATATTCAAAATAAATACAATTACAGCTTTGCAAGGATACATTTTCTCATTATTATTTTGCATATTTGGAGACAAAATAGAGCTAGCATCCACTTATGAATAAAATATAATGTACAGGTGAAATTTTTCTCTTGACCATTTGAGTAAACACTCATTTAACTTTTGCTAATTTAAAAATCTACTTTGCTACACCTATATTCCTGTTCTGACATCTTACTGAAATGATAGAGCCTTCTTAACACTCACCAAAATAAATTTTATACTATAAAATTGCCTTCCAAATCTCCTAAATCTTCCAAAACATTTTAATTCCTATTATTGATGTGTTTTATGTGAGTGATCAGTACTGTACAGAGTAGTTGGAAGTGAAGCTAGCCACACAACATGTTATCATTTCTCCAACAAGGCTGCCTAAAGCTTGAAAGGTTATGAGGTTTAAAGAGAATCCTACAACCTGTGAGTGTTCTCCATGAGATTCTTGACCTACTATCCATTCTAGGCATCCTCAAGGGTTTCAATATTTATCTTATAATAAACACAATTTTTAAAATTTAAATTTCATATCAATTAGCCAGTCAACTCTGAAATGAATCTTTCCTAGCTTGGCATACTGTGTGTGTTCTAGAAATTCATTGATATCAGTGTAACATTGCAGTCATTATGGATACCGTGAAATTAGTCTGTTAAAATCTCATAGCCTCATTTAAAATGCAGATAAATAGTCTTTGCTTACTGTTTGAATCTAGAACCCTTTCCACATTTTAATGATATTTTCCTTGTATATGCATGATATGAATCAATATGGGACTCTTCTATAGTAGGGAGGCTATTTGTTCCTGGCTACCCAGAACCAAAATAATCACTCAGAAAATGTATTATTTAAATCACTGCTTTGCCAATTACATAAGTGTATTGCTAGCTAGCTCTTACGTCCAGAATTAACCCATTTTAATTATTTTATATTTTACATGAGGCTTGTGGCCGACCAGCAATGTTCCAACTGACAGCTCATGTCTTTCCCCTTTGGTAGCTTCATGGCTTCTTGCAACTCCTCCTTTCTCCCAGCATTCAGTTTAATTTTTCTTGCCTAGCTCTGTTCTTCCCTATCACAGACCAATCCAGCTTCTTTATTCATTAACCAATAAAAGCAGCACATATACAGAAGGACTTCCCACTTCACTCTTCCACTTGTGTTTTCTTCTCTTCGGTTGTAGATGAGCTCAAGTCTCCCAGACTTCCAGGAGATTGTGAATGGCTATCAACTGTGTTACTGCTTCAAACCTCCTTAGGCTAATCCTCAGAAAGAATATACATGCTCTACCATATTTATGCTCATGTATTTCTCCTGGACCATGATTCCAGAAGATAGAAGGAAACGAAGTACAATGAAACACAAGTGATTCATTACAGACGAAAGTACAAGCCACTGGAGAAAATAGAGCTTGCATTGTATCCTAAGTCCCCAGGACAAGCTTTGCTTTGTTTGTTACTCTCATAATCTTAATTGAATAGACAGCATGTAAATGTGCTAAGTCCTTTCTCCAAAGCATAGCTTAATGGATCACTAGTAATATATGTTCATTGCTGTTCATCCATATGTATGTGTCTTATACACTGCAGTCATCTTAAGGTAAAAGCCTCACAAATAAGAGATTTAGGAGTGTGTTGATACAGCCCTAGTCTTAGTGATACCATATTTAAATATGTTTACTAACATTGTAATGTACATAGACTTGAATCCACTTATAAGTATTTAGTATTTCTTATCTAATTCATGTTTATTGTGTGTGTAGACTTCTTTCTGATCTTTAAGTAACCATAGATATTTCTTAGAACAGTCCCAATCCCTTTATTAAGTATTCTTATTGTCTAGAATATGCAAAAAGACCCTATTAGGTGACGATTTATGGATGCAATCTTATGAAAACCTGAAAAAGTAAAGATAGCTTCATGTAATACTTGCATTAATTATAGTACATGCCAAGAAGTCTGCTATTTTCCAAGGTCTCACAAGAGGGAGATAGTTGAGATTCAAAACCAAACATAATGAGGCTACCTTTCATGTTCTTTTGTGGGGGATGAAAATGATCCATAGAGAAGGAATTAATTCTCCTTTTCAACAACTTTTGTCCTTAATCTACCCTTCTTATTCAATAAACATAACTAATCTAATAATACTTTCAATCCATCTACAGAAATCAATAGCTTATATTTTCTATTAATCCTTAAATTGACTTGGGTTTTCAAAGCAATGAATTCAGAATTTATTTGAATTACACAATTACCCTACAAGTAGATGTAGAAGTTTGGTGACTCAAAGGGGAAAAAGGATGTTCGGATTTCATATTCTGGTATCACATATTCTGTTTTCTCCTAATGAATTTGAGTTCAATTGGTTTGGTATATTTATTTCAAATTATTATCTCTATGCTTTCTATAGCTAATTCATATTTCAATGTACTCATTTTTAAGATACCTAAATAAAATCTACAGGTTGGAGTGATTAAACAGAAGAAAATAATTTTACTTTTCTATGTATCACTAATTAAAGGTCAAAGTGAACAGGGTTGAGGCTGGAGAGAAATAGCTCAGAAATTAAGAGTCCTAGTTCTTGAAGAAAGACAGTGTTTAGTTCCACACACCCACCTGCTAGCTTACAAAATTCTTTAACTCCAGTTCCAGGAGAAACAAAAGGAAGATTGCAACTAAGGCTGTTGGTGTAAAATGATAGGTACCTCTGGAAACCTTGAAGTAGTTTCAAAAAGAAAGAGAATTTGATCCTTATTTGAAACAGTTCAAGTTTGATGTAGACAAAGGAAAGAAGGTATTTTCTTATGTCGGAGAATATTTTGACTACTTGAAAAACATAAATAGTGTATGAAAAGCACTGGTGCTGGGGCAATGAACAAAAGGATGTGCTGCAGCTAGGAAGCAGAAATTATGGATGTCAACACGGAGGCATTAGCAATTATGTGTCCATCACATGATGAACTTAAAACCTTGGGACCCGAGTCAAGGAAAGAGCAACTAGAGATAGCAAATAATTCAGTAGAATTTAAGCTACAAGAGAAACGTAGCACACACAAGAGTGACAGTAGAATTTATAAGAACTAAGATTTCCTACATTTAAAAGCTAGTGTGCAAATAAGTCAATGAAGCTGAATAATAGTAGTAGCAAAACATTTAAATGCACCTATGAGACTAGATCACTACTAGACTTTAGAATATGTAAGAAATTGACATTCTGAAGCAGAGGTGATATTTCTTGGATGTGATATTTCTTTATAATAAAAATTTCAAAACTAATGAAATGCTCACAAGTCTTAAAAGAAGAGCAACAAATCTGTATCTCGTGTGTGTTGTATAACAGAAAATTTATATTCAGATTTCTGTTAAATCTTTAAATGGAAAAATCGATTTAGAGAGCTTTTGGCATGAAATGTGATAGTAAGACATGGGAAAATTTCTCTTTAAAGAATGCTGCTATACCAATAACAGTAATGCTAGAAAAGATCTGGAATCTGGTGCAGACATTGTGGACAGGAGGATAAGATCCCACTTAGACACAGAATCAATGATGAATGCTTAAATTTTTTCGTTATATTCCTGGGAAAACTAGCATATTGCAATAATTGTCATTCTAGAATCAAGAATACACCTAGTAGGGAGCAACTACAATGGTGAATTCACAAATAGCAGCCCTTAAATATAGATTCTATTTTGTAAGATTCTTATAGGAATATAATCTAAAAATCACAAGTCTCAGAGATTTGGGTAGTCTTTATAAGAGAGAATATATTCAAATGTTAATGCCATCAAATCCAAGTAACCCCTAATTTGTAACTTTAGTAGTTTGATTGCATATATTGCAATTTTGAACTAAAGTCATCATAATTGTTGCAGATAGACAAGATGCCCACAGTCAGAAATGGCATTCTAATGTGGGGAAAGTTTATGAGCCCCTAAATGGAAAACTCAGCAGAGCCAATATAATAAAAGCAATAATTTTATCTGATCTGAGTCATGAATGTCTTGCATACAAATGAAACTCCAAGATGCAAGACAAGTACCGGAAGCACTGAGCTTTGTGATTTCTGTGGTGTCAAGCAGGTGCCCATGCTATTCATCTAAAAGGAGAGAGAGAGAGAGAGAGAGAGAGAGAGAGAGAGAAGTCAAGACAGAAATAAGGGTCAAGCTTTATTTGCCTACTTGATAGACTATTTTATGAGGTAGGCAAATGAGCAGTGTATGTAATTTTGTCATTTTAGAAGACCTAAGACATGGTGCTATTCTATCTCCTATCACTTAAGAAAATATAATTTAAGAGATTTGATTAAAGTGAAACACCAAATATGTCCACTCTGTTAGCATACTTCTTATACAAATTTACCCAAATTACTACAGTGACTTCTTAAAATTAAACAGTGGTTCTTTTGGAACAAAGAAGATATCATGACTTAGGCTAGAGCCCCTTTCCCTACTTTGTGGGCTTCACTTGTTTCTGTTGGGCAATGTCTTTCTTCTGGAAAGGTATGACAAGCTCAGAAAAAAAATTGTTGCATGCAACTGAATAAATAATTTATTTACAATATTTCTAAAAAAATCAAGCAATCAACAGCTTTGTAATTATATGTCAGCAACCACAATATACTTTGGGCTGCCTAAGAAGTTATTTTTTTTCTATGGCAAAGTTCTTGGACTAGGGCTGAGGAGTAAATTCTAAATTGCCGTGGGATATTTCTCATTCACAGTGAAAAGGCATTAGTTGAATTACTGAGACTTGGTTGGTGCTAGTTACAGGAAAGCAATGTTCAGAAATATGCATTTGATGCTTTATGAAGTATGACCTCCCAGAGCTTCAGGGTACTCACTTTGCGCTCATAACAGTATCTTGAGCAGAAAGAAGAGAAAAATAGCCCCAGTCATCTTGCTCCTTTAGATATTATTCAGTAGCCCATACCACTGATTAACTAGCTGTCAAATTCTATTGAAGTAGGGTCAGACTTGCCTGCTTCAAGAGGAAAATCACAAAGTCTGTCAGATGAGATAAACAAGTTTATGAGACAAGGAGAATTGATTGCATTGTTTCTGGCAAATATAATACTGGTAAATTTCCTGGTGCAGCAACAACAAAATTCTGACTTTTTTCTCCCATTTCTATTGCAGTCAGTATTCCACAAAACCCTGTGCTACAAACATAAAAGAAGCACACTGACTCTCAGCTCCTTCTATGGAGTTACACAACATTGAAGGGGGAACAAAGGCCTTTCTTGTGCTGAAAAATATATTAAATAACAACCGAAGAAATTTTTTGTTTTCTTGCCTAAGTCAAATCAGTCTAACATTTGAGGGCTTTGTCATTTAAAACTTGTAACTCCACCAGATTGATCATGTCCACAAAGATGAAAATTATTGCAAGGTTCTTTTAATTTGCAAAAAGATGCTATTCTTTTTTAAATACACTTTTCTGTATAATTTAAATTTAAGATGATACATATTTATAATTCATGAAAGGATTATTCTCATCCTGTCATTGATTTTAGTATTTTAAATCATTTGAATGTACAATACACATATGTTTATTAATCAAGTATTTTGAAAAACATGGTACTGGACAAGTAATTTCTACACCTGTAGAATTATTGCCATCTGAAATGTTTAAGAAAATTCTGACTTAATCTTAATTTCATACTGAAAGCTTCACTCATAATATCACTTTTTTTCTGAAGTACCTAATAAAGTATACATTAATAAGGCATTTGCTATAAAACATGGAAAAGAAACTCTGCCTAAATTAGAAACAGGGAAAATATCACAAATCTCTTGGTACTGGGTTAAAAATAAATGGTGAAACACATGGCAAATACTCAACTTAAGGAAAACCAGGAAACATTGACACATTAAGTCAAATTGAAACCATATTAAAATATTTAATTGGTATCTACCCTATCTCATAGATTACGTAACCGCTTCTCAGCTACCATGCTATTTCTGTGAGAACCAGAATTGTGTGTGTTGTATCTTCTTCTAAGCTTGCCAAAGACTCCTCAAAACATTTGGAGTTGAATGGTACATCCACGCCTCCACCACCACTCCCTGCAAACTAAATTGCCTGTGGTTGAAATTTCACTGCCAGTCAGGCTGTTTAGTCACTGGGGAGGGATCACCGAGACTTCATCTTCCTTTGTCTTCACCAGCATTGGCAATTTTTGTCCTAATGCCACTCTGTGACTCTCCCTACTCTCTCAGCCTCTGCCTTCTATTTCACCCCTACATTCATGGCGAGTATCACATAGAACGATTGCATGATTTTGCTTCTTCAACATACCCAGCCTCATCTCATGGTAGCATGCTTGTTGCTCACAAGAATCTGATGATTTGCTTCTTTCTGCTTCTGGAATTCACCAGACTCGTTGCTAACTCATATTCCATATGTATTATAAGGACATATCAATTTTTTTTGAATATTTATTACTCTTCTCACATAGTTAACTATCGATTTGCTTTAATTTTTCATTTCTTCTGGCTGGGTCTCATTATGTAGCCTAGAGTGGTCTCCAACTCTCCATCCTCTTTCATAGTCTAAAGTTCTACAGTTATGTGCTTCTACAAGAACAATTAGCTTAAAGGTCAGTTTAATGAGCAGAAAGAGAAAATGTTCATGAATCAGAACTTGAAATAAAATGTTATCCTGTTGTTACATTAGTCTTTGAGACAGGGCTGTCACTGAACCTG
>LOJH01039034.1:279-14648 GCA_001685095.1 Ellobius talpinus | reverse complement strand
GCAGTTTGCTGTCTCAGGCCTACTTTGGCCTAGGTTGCCAGCTTTGCCCTGTTTTTGTAAATCCTGATCAGGATCCCCTCCTGCAGAAGTCCCTGGCTTGGAGTTGGACCTGTTCTGGAGGAGATCACTGACTCTCCTGATCTGCCAGTGTCCCGGGACTAGGTTGGCTCCCAGGGACTGGATTTGCTCCTGGCTTCTGCTCTCGGTGGAGCTTGTTCGCTCTCTGTCCTAGGTAGCTGGGTCTGTCCCACTCCAGTTCTGGTGAATATCACTGACTCTGAGTCAGGTCACTGGCTGAATCCTGATTCGCCAGTGTCCCGGGACTGGGTTGGCTTCCAGTACCGGATTTGCTCCTGGCTTCTGCTCCCAGCGGAGCTTGTTTCCTCAGGCCGCCACTAGTTTTTACCAATACTCAGACCAAATGGTGATCCTGTTCTCAGACTGCTTCCTCTGATTGCAACTGTTTCCACCAAACCTCAGACTGCTATGTCAATTTTTCTTGGGGCAGTTCACACCTGATAACTGAGTGAAGAGAATCACCAATGGGCCTGGTCCCTTGGACCCAACGTATGACAGTTTGAGTATTACTACCATAAGTCAGATCTGCTGGGCTGTGTGAGACATTCAGCCTGCTTCAGTGCCTGACTTCTACATCTTTCCAACCCACACCAACCCCATTCCTTTCTCAGGTGTGGATACCTAGGTCTGATATCTCATTCCCTAAATATCAAGGGTGATTGCTTTGAGATGAAACCTATAACAGGCCACTGCTGGTATTGTTTGTCCATGCTCATTCTAGATCTTTTATCTCAGCCTTCATTTGTAGCCTCTTGATTACATGCTTGGTAGTTAACCCAGACATTGTCCTTATCCTCATGCCTCCCCTCTGAGAACTGCTTAGCAAGCTTTTGCCAGACCTACGTTTACTCAAATCCCTATTTGCCACCTACCATGAGGGCACCAAGTGTTGTCTAGTGAACCCCAGAAAAGCTCCTGCTGGACTCATGTGGCAGCTGCCTTACTTAGCTCTTGACTACTACCAGTCCATCATGTAGCATTTGTCTTTGCAGGTGTTTTGCAAGATGACCTTCCAGTACTGACTTGTGGAGCTCTTCTGCATCTCTTGGTAAGTATACCCTTCTTTCCTTTTCCTTGCCAGAATCTAAAGTCTTCATGGCTAGGTCAGTGGGACTCAAGTTTCCCATGTGGTCCTTCCAAGTAGGAAAATGGCCACCCCTAGGTTTTCATGCTTGGAACAATGGCTACATTTTATCTATTGTCACATCAAAAGATGGCTGTTGTTTTAAGTGACATGGATATTTGATAGTTTAGTGTCCAAGGCCCCAAGGTTGATACAACAGTATGATACAACCAAGATGGTCATACTCAGGTCTGTAGGCCAGCAGCCTCTGGCAGCCTCAGGAATAACAATCTCTGGGATCCTGCATTGGCTCCATCATCAACAATTATTGACTTCGGCTAGTGTCAGACTCAAGCTGAACAAGTGACTGAGGGAGAGCCACACTCCAAGTTTGAGGGGACAGTATTCTCTTGTTCCACCCAGACAGTGTTTGCTACTGGCTTGCTGCAGCAGCTTAGTGGGCTTCTCCTTGGTCTTTCAGTCTTCCTTAACTCTTTATTTGATTTACAGATCAAAGCAACAATATATGCTTCCCTTTTAAGTCTGTTCGAGCCATTCGACATTCAGAAATGGAACTGACCACAAAGCCAGGCCTCTCTCCATCTCTGATCAGCCCCATGAGTGTCTGGATCCACCGACTACTGGTCTTATTCTAATATAAAGGCCGTCAGTAGTTTGAGCATTCATACATATCCAGCCCGGCATCCAGCCAGAACTCCTGAGCATTGTCCCTTTCGCAGGGTAGAGCTCCTCAGGCATCCACAGATGCCTCTGAAGGATATGATGAATAAAATACAAATAAGTTATGGTATTGTGGGTTTCTTGACATTGGCTCAATCTGAATAAGAGGGCAATTTTCCATTTTGCTCACTTGCTATCAGATTCCTCCATTCTGTTTCTTTCAGAACCGTTTCATATTTAAACCACAGACACTGAGGTTAAATAGTAACTTTTCCATAGACTTGTGTACTTTAAGCCTTGGTCCCCAGCTAGCAGCACTGTTTGGGGAAGGTTATGGAAACTTTGGGAGGTAAAGTCTTGCTGTAGGAAGTGGGCCATTATGAAGAGGCCTCACTTCCTGTTCACTGTTTCTCCTAGTGAGACAGTGTGACCCGTCACGGTCCTGCTCCTGTCTCTCGCCTTCTCTACCCACTGCATGTCTTCCTCACTAATATGGACTGAATCCTTCTGAACTATAAGCTAAAACAAACCCTTTCTCCCTTTCATCCCTGGACCACAAAGAACAACCACTACAGCTTCTCAATGGAGCTGGTCCTCTTTGTGAGTCTTCCTTTTGGGGACAATGAACAAGTCCTGATATGTCCCGTGTTGTGGCTTCTCTGGTCATTCACAGCGATGGTCCATCCATCAGGGCTTTGTCTGAGCACCTGATCCTTCCCTCAGAGCTAAAGGGAGTGGTCTGTGCTCATTAGCTTTTCTGTGAACCTGTCTCGGTCAGTATCTATTGCTGTGAAGAGACTCCCAGCCAGGGCAACTCTTAGAGAAGAAATCATTAACTGGAGTTTGTTTACAGTTTCAGACATTTAGCCCATTATCATAGTGGGGAGCATGACTGGCACCTTGCAGCAGATGCTAGAGCAGAGACTGGGCCTGGAATGAGCTTTTGAAACCTCAAGGTCCACCCGCAGCAATGCTTCTCCTTCCAACAAGGCCAAACCTCATAATCCTCCCATCCTCTGCGTTCCACTCCACGGTGACTAAGCATTCAAAGGTATGTGCCTATGGGGACTATTCCTAGCACCATGAAACTTGATACATGCTTGCATCATCTGTAATGAGAAACACTTCCATCTTGACCTGTGAGGTTTTCATTAATGATTGATGTGGAAGGGTACAGCCCATTGTGGGTGGTACTCCCCATAGGAAGGCAGTTCTGGGTTATGTAAGGAAGCATGGTGAGCAAGCCAGGTAAGAAGTGACAGCAATAGGAGACAGCTAATTCTAAATAGGTAGATAACTTTAAATGGAGGCCCAGGATTGGATCAAGTGAAACCCCAATTACCTTTTAATCCAAGATGGCTTACTTCAGGGTTCTTGCCCCAAAGAAACCTTATTGGCAAGGCCTTTTCCCTCTGGCAGGCTGGGAGGCTAATACACATGTAACACACTGATACATATAGAAGTTCTTTAGATCTTCAGAAAGACACTGAGGCCTTAGAGAAGATGCAGACACACAAATGGGATCTCCAAAACACAATACAGAAAAGTTGAAGTGAAAAAGACACCAGTTAAGCCAACATAGAGGGTATTCCAGCTGTTACATGTTCACATCAGGGAAGACAAACTGAGCCAAGAAGCAGCATTGAATATTCACTTCAAACAGTTGTTTGCCTTGAACGTACATCACAACCTCATCTTACACTACAGCAACCAAACTATGCTATTTAGGTGAAAAAGACAAAGCCTTAACTGTGTTGGGTCACTAATACAACTCCCTAGCAATTGATGGAAAAGTAGAATCACTAATGATATCAATTTGATCGCCACAATTAATGTGTACATATATACATAGCAGTAGACAGAATACTTTTAAGCAAAAACAAATTATCAAGTCAAATTGAAAGGCAAATCATACTAAATGAACTGCAGTTAAATGTGAGTGGAGATCAGTAATATTGAAAAGTCATTCCGTTATTTGGATGATAAGAGACTCACTTATAATTGTAACCCAGAGGTTAAAATACAAATTCATGGTGAAAACCAGAAAACATTTTGGGGGCAAGGTCCTATTTTTGTTTACAATGTAGGAAGCCAAGAGAATATCAGTCCCCTATCAAGGAGCCAAAGATCTCTGTATCCTAAGCTTTCCTTGAGCTCGTTAATAGAACTAATGCCACTAAGGAGCTTTTTGGAATTAGATTCCAAGAGTACTGTGGCTCTTGGAGAAGGCAAAGACAGCCTAGCTTTAGTCTGGGCATAAAATTAGCTGTAGAGATGGCTAAGGGGAAAAAAAGGAAAATGTGAAGGAAATCTTAAAGTTCTACGTAGACTAAAGTGGGAGCTCCTAGGGGGCTCCTAGGGGTGTACTAAAATGGGGAGCTCCTGAGGGGTGCACTAAAGTGGGGAGCTCCTGGGGGGCGTGTTAACATGGGAAGCTGGGGGGTGTGCACTAACGTGGGGAGCTGGGGAGTGAGCTAACATGGGGAGCTAGGAGGCTAGGGGCATGCTAACGTGGGGAGTTGGGGGGAATGTGCTAGTGTGGAGCTCCTGGGGGTGCACTAATGTGGGGAGCTCCTGGGGTATAGGACTTATGTTGCCTTGACAAAATCTCCTGACAAGAAACAATTAGGGGAGGTAGAGTTTATCCTGGCTTATGTTCAAAGGGGTCACCCTATCATGGCAGGGAAGGCATGGTGGTAGATGCCTCCTGATATGGGTGTTGGGAACTAAACTTGGATCCTCTGCAAGATCTCTAAGCACTGAGCACTCTCTAGTCCTGACTTGATGCCTTAATGTCTTGGATAGCTTGCTTGTGTTAAATTCTTTGAATACCCAAAGTCACTCTGTTGTCCCAGTGATGAAAATGGCCATTTCCTAGAGAATTTCTAAAGGGAAATGGAGGGCTGTCTTTTCCCCAATGCTAGCATAGTCTGCTCCATACATGGAACAGGAAAAACATGTAGACCAGCACCATTTGGACCCCAAAACTCTAAATGTATTGGAAAACCAAGTACAGCAATGCAGTGAAGGATGAAGATAGGGACCCAGTAGGGTCTGTCTCAGAAATCCAAGCGATCAATACTGGGGTAGGGGATCAATCTCTCACTCCATTAACAAGTAAGGCAAAAGCCTACGTCTCAGATTTTATGCAAACATTTGCAACTTTTCAGACTCATAACGGCTAAGATTGGGAATTTCTAGAACTTGATATAGGGAATCCTCCAGAGCTGCCTGCCCCCATCCCACTCTAATGCCGAGTCAGGAAAATCAGCCAATTTTGTTAAAGTATTGCTGCTCTTGTTATTTCCCCATTAGAACCATGCTCTGACCATCAGATGAGAAGATGATGATATTAAAGAGAAAACTGCCTGGCTATAATTGCATTCTAGGTCCAAGGCTCTGCTTCCATTTACTGTGAATGTTAGTGTTTGGAGGATGAGGAAAAGTTGAGAAATAACAGTCATTTTTAGGATGAAGTCCAAAGACATGCTTGGCTTAGGCCAGTACCATGAGACTCCTGGGACGAACCTCAGGTGGTAGGTGACACAACTAGACTCTGCCTAAGAAAAAACTGCTCAGGGACACCTACATCCATGGGGAAGGGTCAGCAACAATTTCCTGTGGTCCATGCTCGATGGTGGAGTGGAACCTGGTACCATCCATGCTGAGGGTTACCCAACCCTCAGCATGGATGAGCACAAACACCCTAGCTTGTTGGTCACCAAGACAAACTTCGTGCAAGTCGTTTGTGTAGCCAGGTCCAGCTTAGCCTCACTCTCGCTTACACATGAGCTTAAACAGGAGACGCAGTTGGCTCTAAATGGCCACTTAACAGCCGGGTTTCTGGACCCAAGCCCTGTCACTTAACTACAACAGGTTTTTCTATGACAGGACTCAGGGCAGTCTCCTCATTGGTCTCCAGTCCCCAGCAGAACCTGTTCTCAGATCTGTAGGCTGTTAATTTCCGCCTTTCTTGCTTTATTCTTTAGTGATTTTTTTTAAGCAGGAAAAAAAATCTTATGGAATTGACTAGACCTAGAATTAAATTCAAGTATTTTGTATTTTTTTTTTAAAAAAAAAACACGTGTTTTTAAAAAGACAAGTATTTAAGGTTATGCATTTACCTCTGGGTATTTGATTTATTCTTTGACCCAGTAATTATGAAGCAGAGGATTTTAAATTAGCAGGGTGTGGGAAGTTATTTGAAATTGTGTAGGTTCTATTTTCTTCATGGAAATGTAATTTCTGCTTTTTGAGACTTGAGGTTCTTTGGCCTGGGACAGAAGTGATTTTTATTCTTTTTCATTGATGCTGAGAAAATTCATGGACCCTGTAACAGGGTCTGAAGGTCAGTGTCTAATTATCAGCTTACCATAAAGCTCCATACATTTTCCTACTCTGAAACATCAGATGGGACGAGCCAAAGGAAAGGATCTCCTTGACCTAGTAACTATATTTCTCGATATTTCCCATGCTATTTTCACATCCTTCTCCTAGGTGACTGATTTAGAGTATTTAGTGTTAAGGACTGCTAAGCACCTGGTGACCAGAGGAAATGAACCAAGCCCACAGCAGTTAGAAACCATGAGCTGGTCTAGAGAATGCTGCCAATCCCAGAGTGGCAAATTTAAGGACATCTCTAGCAAGCCGGTCATGTAAATCCACAGAGCAAACCGTACTACGTGAAGGATCACTTACCATGTACCCAAACATCAGGCCACTTTGTCCTGTCTGAGATGGCTGATGCCACAGCAGCTGCACAACGAGTTTAGAAGATCCAGCACACAGACTCAGCTATTATATCAGCAAATTAAACGGAGCTATGGATGCCACCATCTGTCTCCTTTAGGGGTGTCAGTAATCCTACCCATACCCTTGGGACGTGACTTTGCTTTGGTGTTGGCAGGTTTGTAATGGCATAAAAGTGAAATCGTGGCAAGAATGGAAGTATAGACCAGTAGATAGCCAGTGGGGTAACCGTAGAATTGGATATTTAATCCATCTATAATTGACTGGCAGAAGATGGAAGATAAACATTTTTAAAATTTCACCTCAGATGGTCTAGGTTGCTGAAGGCATCCGCAGGCATACCTGATGTCATGTGGTGTGACTGAAATAGGCAAAACACCCAGGGGCAGCCTGAGCCATCAGCCTGGGCTACCTGAAGACACCTGTGGCATTGGGTGCCATTATGATGTGGACTAGATGTTGGTGGCCTGCTTGTCACCTGGACCAGGGTTGTGACATCTGGACCTGAGTTTCTGCCTAGGGCCATGTCTGTATCTTGCCCTACTGCAGCTGGGGTCTGTGTTGATATCCATGACCTGTTTCCACCAAGGCCATGCGGAGGCCGAAGGCCTGGACCATCTCCTGAGGCCAGCTGGGAATCTGAGGGTCATGCTGCAGCCATGGTTGTACAGATCTGAGTGGCCAGCCTGCACTGGCACAAGGTGCCATGGTGATTTCCAGGCATGGGCTGCCAATGGGGCCGTGTCTGAGTCGGTGGCCCTACTGCACTCAGGGTCTGTGTTGATGTCTGTGGCTTCTGATACCATCAAAGGCAATGCTGATGCCAGGGTTTTGGGCCGCTGCTGGGAACCATGCTGGTGTCATAGGGTCACATCACCATTGGAGCCATACCAATTCTTGGTGGCCTGTCCTGTCATTTGAGGCCATGATGATGTTCAGGCCTGAAGTGTAGCTGCTGAGCACGTCTAGACCCGTGGTCTGACCACAGCTGGGGTCAGTGTTGATGTCCATATCCCATGGTGCTACAAAAGGCCACATGGATACTCAGAGTCCAAAACTACAACTTACGGCCATGTTGGCCCCCAAGAGCCTTGCTGCCACCGGGGCCATGTTTATCTGAGTGGCCTGCACTGTCACCTGGGGCCAAGGTGTCATCTAGGCCAAGACTGCTGCCTAGGGCCATGTCTGGGTCTGTGGCACTCCGGAGGAGAGAGTCTGAGTTGATGTCCATGGTTCCTGTTACCGTGGGGCCAAGGTGTCATCCAGGCCAAGACTGCTGCCTAGGGCCATGTCTGTGTCTGTGGCACTCCGGAGGAGAGAGTCTGAATTGATGTCCATGGCTCCTGTTACCATGGAGGGCTGTGTCTGGGATTTGAACAGCCACCTGAGACTATGCTGGCATCCAAGACCTTGCTACCACCAGGGTCATACTGATCTGGGTAGCCTGTGCTGCCACTGGGGCCATGATGATGTCCAGGCCCAAGCTGATACCAAGGGCCATGTTTGGATCTGTGTTCCTGCTGCCGCTGGGTTTGTGATGATGCCCATGGCCCATGTTGCCACAAGGGCTCAAAGGAACCATGAACATTGAACTCTAAGGGGTATGCTGAGCCAGCCCTGCCCCTCACTGGGCCTGGGATGGCTGGCCCTGCCTCCCATGGGAGAGCTGCCCCCACATATACTCATGAGAGATGGCCCCACCCCTCACCATTGGTTTGGAGAACTGACCCTATGGTAAGGATCTGGGAGAACTGGCTCTGCCCCTTGCCCGAGGGGGGGCAGTCCCAGTGGCCCAGACTGACCAGCTCAGCTACCAACTAGATCTACATCTGGGGACTTGGGTTGGCCCACCCTAACATCTACTCCGTCCATATCTATGACCTTCTGGAGTACATGAAGGCACTGGTCCTACAACCACAGGATTTCCATGCGTCAGGGCAACAGCAGGATCTGAGGAGTTTCAGTGAGGGTCCAGTGATGATGCTCTGCCAGAGACCTTGAACCAGACCCATGACTCACTACGATGAACATTTTGTGGGTGGGACTGATTGGCCAAAGAGGAATATATTGTGTGACACACTGCAACACCCAGGGCCACTAGGATAAATGAAGAGGTGTTGGAAAGGAGGATTGAGGTGGGGTTTTGTGTTTTGTTTAATTGATTTGGTGGGGTTCTTTTGGTGGATGTTGCAGGGAGAAGAGAATATGGAAGGACTAGGGGGTAAGTGGGATTGCAGTATGATGTGAAATTCCCAAAGAATCAATAAAGAATTATGTTTTTTTTTAAAAAAGAAAGCACAAAAGAAAAAAATTATTTTACCTCATTTAAAAAATATGACATCTATTGTGGAGTATTCATCACAAAAAGGCAAGGTCAGTAGCAGACTTTCTCAGAACTATATGGACTTGCTGGATTAGGCCTTTTAGTTTTGGCAGGCAGTGCTGTCTGTTACACCCAAATTAATGGGATTCCCAAAACCACCACGGAGTTTGCACTTGTATTTATTCAAATTTAAGCTTGGACTCTCCATCTGTTCAACACAATGGTTGAGAGCAAAGAGTGCCAAGCTCAGTTGGGATAGGGTAGGTTTTTTTTTTATCATAGTAGAGGGTGGGGTGAGGGGATTTCCAGAGTTCCAGAGCCTGATTGGCTGACATTTGCATAGGGGTCTTGGCAAAAGGGGAATAGGTGAGTCCTGGGCTATCTTATATAATGGTTGGAACATCAGGTACTTCCCTTTAGATGCTGGCTCTCCCTGGGTGGTGTCAGCTTATGCCCTTTCCTGAAACCTGGTGCTGCCACCTGCCATGGCAGGTGTGTGACCAGGCTTCCCTGAGCCCCACATGGCCTGGGCTGTTAATGTTAGAATCCTTTCCCTTTAAGATACAAGCCCCTCCCACTCCCATTCTCCCCATTCCCAATGAAGCAAGCCGATCTCACACTTCCTCTTCCTCTTTCTGTCCATCCTTCTGAAGAGGCAGACTCTGCCTCTCCCTTCCCCTCTTCCTCTTTACACTCTATCCCTCTTTCTCTCTTCCTTGCATAACCACCTTACCCTTATAACCTTCCCAATACCCACTAAATAAACTATACTCAAGCTCTATCTACATGGTGCATTTGTCAGTCTCCTACCTGCTGTGGCCTGGGTTACCAGCTCCATAAATCATAACATTGGTGCCTGACTCGGCCAGGCTCTCTCCACATTCCCTCCCACCCACTGGCAGATGGGCTGAAGCACATGGGGATCCTGGACTCAGACCACTTCCCAACTTCCTGTATCTGCTCCATCACTGAAAACTGCACACAACACTCTAAATGGTAAGGTCCCCTTCTCTAAGTCAGCTTCTGCTGACATTCATCTCTGGTAATTAATTCCACATGGCTGAGGACTGGGATCTCATTTCTTGTCTAGGACTATTATTCCTTGGGCCACTCTGGGTGATCCTGGTCCTCACCTTCTGTGCTGATGAGACTTAGGATGCTTGGCCAGTTTGCTTGATCCCCACATTTTAGGGATGCCTAGAATATTTTACTGTTGGATCTCATCTCTTGTTCCTCCCCCTCAGCTCTGGGAAATGGCCTACATACCCCTTAAACAACCTAAATTGACCACATAATGGCATACCCCAACATGGGAGCTTTCTAATTTCTATCAGCAAATAGGCAGATGGAAAAGTTTCTACCCAGTCATACTAAACTCTGTCCTGTGGGCTTCTCAGGCTGGTCTGCTTTTCTCTCCTCTAGGCTGCCTCCCACCACAGCCAAGCCTGTCTGGGCTGGGATCTCGGGCAGGAGACAGCAAGGCTGGTTGGGTCACTACCCTTATTGCCTGCACCCACTGCTACTGCTGATGTCCAGCCCTCAGATGCCACCAGCCATCAGGGTGGGCACAGTGGGCCCTGCCTGGGGCAGGATCTATGTCTCTTCTATCTGTTCTGTCCCTACCAATCATGGAGCAGGTCCCTGTCCTCACCCCACCATGACTAACCGTGCTTAAAAGTTTCCTGTCTACTTCATGTATAAAAGAATGCGTGAATGGTGTGGCCACACGGATGTGATTTGTTTAACATATGTTCTATGCATCCTATATGTCTCATTATTTCTGCTTAAAATCCCCACCGTTTCTCCATGCTTTGCACCATGTGATCTTGCCACCACCTTTGTTAGAGGCAACTGCTGCCATTTTATTTGAGCTTAAATTAGGGAGGAGCCACAGACTCAAAGTTCTGCCCCTAGCCAAATGGTGCTGGAAGCAGATTCCCACCATGACCTGCTTTAAGCCATCAGACATGCTTTTAAAAATTGCATTTATGCTGTGTGTTACATTTGGTGATGGTTCACCTTGGCAGAGCTGCTTAGGTGTCCATTATGTGCAGAGACCCACCTCTAATCTGCTTCAGATTAACAAAAGCTATCCTACAGTCTTTTCTGTAAACTATTCTCCACTATTGTCACTTTTACTGTTAAGCTTCTATTGTAAACAGTTTTCTTCTGTGTCCTTCACAAGTATAAATCTCACCTGTTAAAACTCATTACAGTTCAGCTTAGACCCAGACCGCCAGCAGATCCTATATTTTAGTCACACATTTCTCTAAAGGAAAACTCAGCATTCTACTAAAGCTAAGTGCATTTAAGAAAATGTGCTTATTATTCCAGAATACAACATGTGGTTTTTAGAGAACACTCATGATACTAACAATGCTTTGAACAGTTGAAAGAAACTTGCTTCTCTTTAGAGAAGCACACGTACAGTTTAGAAGAAATCTACTAACAGTGCATAGAAAAGTTAGAAAAAAAGTCTTTCACAGAAAGCATCATGTGTTGCTATAATGGAAACTCAGGATTCTAAAAAGGAAAGTACATTTTCATGAAAACATGCTTATTATCCCAGAATTCAACATGTGGTTTTTAGAAGAACACTCATGATTGCCAGAGATGACAAAGCAAAGACCCCTCCATGTGTGGTTCCGGAGATGCAAGAAGCAATTCCCTCCAGGGAATCCAGTGGCAGCTAAACAAGCGTGTTACTTGAGGGCCAAGGAGAAAACACCTACATGGCCTGAGGACCACTTCTATGGCCTCTGCATATGCATTTAGCAATGTTACACATGATTCCGTAATTCTGGTATAGCAATTCTACTAGTGTACTTGTTCTTCAAGTTCTTTAGTTTCCTTTACAGAAACGCATGATGCTTTCTGTGAAAGAGGCACATTTCTTTTAATTTTTCTATACACTGGGAACTGGGGAAATGTCATAATGAATGATTAGGTTCTGATTTCAAAGAATCTTTATACTTCTTGTGAACTGCTTTGCACAGATAATGATTAACCTGTGGCAAGAAAACAGAATTGGGTTGGTCTGGGATATCAAAGGGAATAGGCAGGAACCTGGAACCTCTGTGGGTCCAAGCATGAGTCTGGGACCTCTGAGAGAGTAAGCCTGAGCCAGGTCCTCTGCAGTTCTGGACACACCCGAGCCTGGGAACTCTGAAGCAGTAGACTGGAGCCAGAGACCTTTGCAGGTCCAACTCCAAGCCAGGGATTCTGCAGGAGGGAACCAGAATTTACAGAAACAAGTCAAAGCCAATATCCTAGGCCAAAGTAGGCCTGAGGCAAGGAACTCCAGCCTGGCCAGCAAATTCCACAGGAGTGGGACTGAACCAGCTACCTAGGACAGAGAAGGCCCAAGGGAGCAAGCTCCACTGGGAGTAGAAGCAAGGAGCAAAGTCAGTCCCAGGAGCCAACCCAGTCCCGGGACACTGGCGGATCAAGACTGAGCCAGTGACCAGATCCAGACTTGGTGATCTATACTGGAACAGGTACAGGGGAGTAAGCACTGAGCCAGTGAACCAGATCCAGAGACCACTGAGGGTCCAAACGTGAATCTGGGACCTTCAAGGGAATAGACCTAAGCCAGGACCCGGTGGGTATGAGCATGAGTCTAGGACCTCCCAGGAACTAGGCCTGAGCCAGGACCCTCTGTCCATCTTGGCTTGAGTGAAATTGGGACCTCCAAGGGAATAGGCACGAACCAGAGATCCTTGTGGAGCCAGACGTGAGTCAGGACCTCAGAGGGTGTAGGACTGAACCAGGACCTCTGTGGGTCCAGACATTGGTCTGGAACATCACAGGGAATGGGCAGGAACCTGGAACCTCTGTGGGTCCAAGCATGAGTCTGGGACCTTTGAGAGAGTAAGCCTGAGCCAGGTCCTCTGCGGTTCTGAGCACACCCAAGCCTGGGAACTCTGAGGCAATAGACCAGAGCTAGAGACCTTTGCAGGACCAACTCCAAGCCAGGGACTTCTGCAGGATTTACAGAAACAGGGCAAATCCATAACCTAGGACAAAGTATGCCTGAGAGCGCAAACTCCAAGGGAGCACACCAAAGCATAGGAGCATTAAGCTATCTCCAGGAACACTGAGTAACCAACGGAGTAACTAGAACTGTGGCACTGAATGTACCACGAGGAACAGTCTGAACTTTGGATTCACTGGCACCTAGAAGACTATTCAACAGAATCTCAGACAGCCCCAACCACTAACCCTAACCCTTAACTTCTAACACCTAACCAACCTGAAGAGGTGATTAGAAAAGGTAAGAACACATGCAACACCACACAGAGCAGCACAACACCAGTAAAACCTAAAGACCCTACAACAGCAAGACATGAACAACTAAATATGGATGAAGCAGAAGAAAATAACCTAAAAATAACTTCAAGAGAATGTTTGAAAGCCCTGAAGAGGAAATGAGAAATTCCCTTAAAGAAATGGAGGAAAAGACAAATAACTGGAAGACATCAGCAAATCACTTAAAGAAAACCAAGAAAAAGAACTTAAACATATGAAAGAAACTATTCAGGACTTGAAAACTAAAATAGAGACAATAAAGAAAAAAGCCAAGGGAATTATAGAAACAGAAATCTTGAGAAAATGATCAGGAACCATAAACAAGCATGAACAGCAGAATATAAGAGATGGAAGAGAGAATCTCAAGTGCTGAAGATACAATACAATAGAGGAAATAGACTCAGTTA
Source organism: Ellobius talpinus (assembly GCA_001685095.1). NCBI lineage: Eukaryota > Metazoa > Chordata > Mammalia > Rodentia > Cricetidae > Ellobius > Ellobius talpinus. Next base: position 1,039 of record LOJH01039034.1, on the reverse strand, counting down.
AAAAAAAAACATTAAACCTAACAAAAGCTTAACCCAAAATATCCAAGAAATATGGAATACCATGCAAAGGACAAAACTAAGAATAATAGGTATAGAAAAAGTTCAACTCAAAAGCACAGAAAATATATTTAACAAACTCAGAAAACTTTTCCAACCTAAAGATATGCCTATAAAGATACAAGAAGCTTACGGAACACCAAATAGACTGGATCCAAAAAAAAGTCCTCTCGCCACATAATATCAAAACACTAAACATACAGAGTAAAGAAAGAATATTAAGAGATGTAAAGAAAAAAAGGCCAAGGAACATATAAAGGTAGACCTATCAGAATTACCCCTGACTTCTCACTGGAGACAATGAAAGCCAGAAGGTCGAGGTCAAGCATTATGCAGACATTTAGAGACCACAGATACCAGCCCAGACTACTATACCCATCAAAACTGTCAATCACCATAGAATGACAAAACAAGATATTCCATGACAAACCTAGATTTCACCAATACCTAGCCACAAACCCAGCCCTACACAAAATACTAAAAGGAAAACTCCAACCCAAGGAAGATGGCTACACCAACAAAAACAGTTGATGATCTCATAACAGTGAATCCCAAAGAACACAAATTAACAATGAAAACTAAATTAACAGGAGACAGCAATCACTGGTCCTTAATATCCCTTAATGTGAATGGACTCAACTCACCTATAAAAAAGCACAGGCTAACAGATTGGATACAAAAACAGAATCCATCCTTCTGCATA
>LOJH01039033.1:843-14576 GCA_001685095.1 Ellobius talpinus | reverse complement strand
GTAAATAAGAAAATAAAAATAGAATAAAAGAACCTATATTTTCCTATAGCTTTCTACACTTGCCTTAACCAACTTCATGAATTTCATGACAATTGAGGTTATCAGTCCAATGAAACTTTGTGAATGTTTGCTAGTCAATAAATTCTGAGCTTATGGGAAGACACAAGCATAGGCTGTATTTCTGGTTTAGTGTGCTCATACATGGAGATTCTTCTTTTGTGGTTTAGCTGTCTATGAATTGCCTGTGCTTTAAGCAATTAAACTAAACTCATTGATTCACAGCACTGGAATTAGACACAATTATTTCTTTCATCCGTTATTAGTGACCTATCATAAACTTTTGCTAATGTCTCCCCAGAAAAAGCCACACAATACCAGGTTTCAATGAAAATAAGTTTTAGATAAAATTGTGTTATAAATATAAAATATGTAAACCAACATCTATGTGCACTGAAGCAGTAAATAGTGAATATTACTTATTCTGTAAACTTGGCAAAATCCCTTTCTGCCTTAGCAAGCATCATCACTACCTTATACAAAGTTTCACTTGAGATGATTGCAACAGTGCTGTGGAGGCAGGAAATGAAGACTCACAGTTAGCATCAGGCGGTGAAGGATCAGCCACGGGGCATATGACACAACCTAAAACACTGGTCTAGGACTCCCTGAATCTCAACATTATGTTCATGCAAGTGTTGGTAAATATTGCAGTCAAGTTACATCTTAGGAACATTTTCCTTTTTAGATTTCTACATGTGTATTAGAGTCTTGCCTGTGTGTACGTTTGTGGACCACAGGTGGCAGTGAGCCACCACATGGGTGTTGAGAACTGAACCCCGTACAAGTGTTCTTAACAACTAAGACATATCCCCTTCTAGGACAATTTACATATTACCTAATCAGTCAGAGTAGAGTGATCAATATTCACCCTAAATAATGAACACTCATTTCACTGAGCAAACCTCTGTCTGACATCCATTATGCTAATTCGACCCCACTCAGCTGTTAAGATGCGGAGAGTGAAAGGGCTTGGGAACTACCCATTCTCACAAGGTGTCAGGCATAGCCTTTAAAATGTCGATTCCTGATTACAGAATCTGATGGTCTTTAAGCCCAAGCTTCAACTAACTAGCCCATAGAAACCTTGCACTTTCTATGCCAGTGCTGAAAGGAAATTCCTGTGGGCTCTGCTGAAGTTTTCCCAATCGGTTTGAATGCAGTGAGTGCAATATTTTAATAAGTTCTCACACCATGAATTTCTGGATGTCTGAATTAATTAAGCTCAAATGTTTAAAATCTGGAGTATTGTCAATTTGTAGAATCCGCTGACCATTACTGAACCTACCTGGGGTTTTTTTTTAGACCTTTAGACTTTTTATGCCCATTCTGTACCTTGCTCAATTCAACAGCCAAGGATGTAAAATCATGGGATTGCATTTCACGATTGAAATGGAATCTTACTTTAACAAATTGAGTTTCTATCAATAATCTCAAATTGTCTTGTTTAATAAGAGAGCTGGTGTAATAACCAGTGTGTTTTATGTTTACTATTTCCAGGCGGGGGGAGTCTTTACAAGAAAGCAAATGTAAAAGTTACACTAATTCTGTTACTATGCAAAAGTCCACACATATCTCTCTTTCCTACAAGGGAGCAGCAAATACATTATTTCTTCAGTAAGTGGAAAATGCATGCCAGGGCACACTCGGGTTATTGCAGTCTCATTGTAGTTAACTTTATTCTCCAGGATAAGTAATCTCTCAATAACATTTGCAAGACTGGATTAAAACACACTCCTTGCTAAAAATCAAGGTCTTTAGGTAATTGATGTGCTAATGGACCTGCGATTATTCGAGGCTGGGATTCCTCACAGAGAGAAAGTCCGGGAATGGATAAAGTCTAAATAAAGTACCTCTTTTACAAAGGGAGCTGAGATAATTTCCAAGAGACAGTCTGTTTATCAGTTGAGATTTTCATCCTTCATTAATATGTAGTTCAGCTGGACATCAGAGAAACCAGCCCCCATGGGAATGCTCTCCACATCTCCCATTATCTCATTTTCCATGCTCTTGCTCTGACCTACATTTTATATCTGCACTCACAGAGAGAGTTTTTTACATATGTGCTTTCTAAACAACCGGCTAGCTGTGAGCCTGTATTACCAAAGCTCCACACAACCTGACTGATGTTAGTTTGGACAAATGTATGCACCAATAAACTATTACTTTAAAAGGTTCCAGACTAAATATTTTAGAAACAGACAAAAATAAATATTCCAAAGTGTTAACCTGTGAATTTTCCATTCTGAGCCATGCGAGTGCTCACTATGTGAGGCTTCCAATTGGGTTTATTCATTTTTAATGTCTTCAGGCATCCTAAAGAGCAGCCCTGTCTGCAAGTGCTGCTGGCTGACTGTAGATGCCTCTTAAACTCCCTATTGATAATTTTCCCACAGAAAAATTAGAGTGAAGCCTTAAGACCACTAGTAATGAAGCAGAGGTCCCTTTCTTCTTCCCTGGTCAGATGTAATCCAGGTAGCCAGTTGGACAGGGTTTTCATTTGGGAAATTGCTACTATGTTTATACATGTACTTTATTAATGGTGTTTCCATAATTATAGTAAGAACTGTGATGGCTTTATCCTTTAATTCCATCCCTATTATAATGTAAAGCAAATTTCTGATGAGGTATATTATAGTGGATTAGTAGCAAGAAAACACAGCTCTTGGAGTACTAGGTAAGTTGCTTTCAGGTGGCATAATAATGCATAACATGGCTTATAGATTCTTTATGGCTAGCTCTGTGTGGTGTCTCACCTATATCATATTATTTGATAGCCACAATACATAACTACTGTGGCACTTCTATTAACCCCAGTACATTCTTTTATTCTACCCATTTTACAGGTGAATATACTAAGGAAGGGAAAAAATTGGCTCTAGTAAGGTACCATATGAGCTAAGCATACGATTCTAGACAACTGCTTAACATGGACATAGTTGAGTATTACCTGTGCTAAGTTGAAAGACCTAGAGCAGGGAAGAGGTTATCGTTTTAGCGAAATATTTCCTTTCATGTTAATAGAATTTTGTTCTAGAGAAGTCATACTCTACATGTCTCGTACATCCTTGTTGAAGACATTAAATTAATGTGAAGTCATCTTTGAAATCCATAATACTGACACTCTCGCGTCTGTGAAAAAAAATCATACACAAAAAATAGAGCAAACCATATTAGGACAAAGTGAAACTGCTAGTAAGTAATTACAATAGTATGTTAAGCACACATCTGCGTCTTCATTACAAGAATCCATCCCACAGTTCCTACTGACACAGTGAGGAAATTAATTGTGTAAACCACAAGTACAAATTATATCATTTATTAATGTGATTTCTTTCTTTTATACTTCTTTAATACTATAGTTGAACATTTATACATGTATAAATAAATTACACATTTACATACAGTCTTGAATTTTCAGAACCACCCAGTTTTACTTCTTGGTAAGTAACAGTACTTATTAACCTTTAACATTCTCATACATATGTAAAAACATAAATAGAAGCATTTCAAGATTACACATCATTTATCTTCTAAATAAAATTTTTCTCTGGATTTTTGAAACTTGATGTCACCAAGACTTTACCACCAACTTCAACTTTTCTATTTTTCTTTAAGGCAAAAATAGAGATAGAAGCTTTCTAATTGTGTCAGTCCAACGAAAACTTCAGTTAGAATCCCTGGCGCTTGCTTAGAATATATTTCAAGTCTTACTTCAATTTTAGGGCAAATGTGAAATTAAAAATACCACAGGAAGAAAATTAACTTTAGTCGCTCTTTCCCTGGTTTCCTTCCGATGACTAAATGAACAGGTAGAAACGATTTGAGGTATGTCTTCCACCTGCATGCCTCTTCTATGCTTCCTTCTTACTGAAGAGTCAAATGGCTAACTTCCAAGGAGTCCTGGTTTGCGGTAAAAAAAAATTCAGAAAAAGCTGTCTGAGTCCCTAGGTTAGTGGTCAGTCTGAAAGACTCAAGTACTACAATAGAATCACTCACTTTGATGCTTAATCTGTACAGATTTTGGATTTGAGATATGTGTTAATATCACTGGCTGTTCTTCCTGAAGACCTGGTTTGGTTCCCATCATGCACGCCAAGATTTGTAATAATCTGTAGCTCTTGTTGCAAAGATCAAACACCTCATCTGGCCTCTGTGGTACTGCACATGTGTGGCGTACACACACGATAAAGAAATCTTTTTTTAAAAAAAAAGTCTAGACAGCTTTAATACTACCAAATAATTTGTCATAGACTTGAAATGGTACATTAAACAGCCCCCGTGGTTAATGGATGGCCTTAGGTACCATGTGAGTTTGAAATTCAGGACAAGTCCCTGTGGATTCTTCCCTTTCAGTCAGGCAAAAAGTCTGAAATCTATTCAGACCAGTTGCTGAGCTGTTAAAAGAGCTTGACTTGAAAATAGATACGTCCTTGGCCAGGAAAGCTGCAGTTGGGAATGCCAGAAAGGTCTTTGAGGATGTGAGATGGGAAAACACGAATTGAACTGACTCACATTCTAGCTAAAGTTGAAAAACACTACCTATAAAAAGAGACACCTACTACCTAGTTTGAGTTAGTGCCCCACTGGTATAACCTCTCTAGCAAAAAGATCCACCAACAACACCTTTGCAGATCCTGGGGACTGAATATATATAAAAATAAATCAATTTAACAAACTGACAAATAGATGATCTCTTCCTGTGTCAAAATATTCCTTCATTTTAACAGCATACATGCAAAGTTTCAGTTTTATTGGAATGAATTCCAGAAGCATAGTAAGAATCACTTATTCAAAAAAAATGAACTTCAAAAAAAACCACTACATTCTCGTTTTAGTGGGGTTTCTTCTCCTCTAATGAAACACCATGACTAAAAGTTAGGAAAGAAATGATTTATTTGGCTTACATTTCAATACATTGTAGTCTACCACTGAAGGAAGTTGGGACGCTAACTTAATCAGGGCTGGAATCTGGAGCCAGGAACCAGTGCAGCTGCAATGGAGCGGGGCTACTAAATGTCTTATGCCACATGGCTTCCTTAGCCTGCCTTCTTAAGAACCCAGGACCATCAGCCAAGGAATATGACACCACCTACGGTCCTCCCCTATCAATCACTAATTAAGAACATGCTCCGTATTCAGAACTTATCGAGTCATTTTCTCAACTGAGTTTCACCCCTTTCAGATAACTCTAGCTTGTATCAAGCTGACATAAAACCAGTCAGCACAATGGTATTACTATTTACACATTTATAAGTGTTCTTTGGAGAGTCTGTTAATGTCAGACTTAGTAACAAACTTACAAAATGTGTAGGTTATTATGTTTTATGAAGTGCTCGTTTAATTGCATTATATTGTTATGCTATATTGTCTTAGTTACTTTTCTGTTGCTGTGCAAAACACCATGACCAAACTCCTTTATAAATAAAGGAGTTTATTGGGACCTTGCCTACAGTTTCAGATCGTTAGAGTCCATTGACGATCATGGCTTGGAGGAAGGCACCAGGGAAGAAGGCATGGTGTTGGTTCTGGTACTGGAACAGTAGCTGAGAACTTACATCCAATCCACAAACATAAGGTATTGAAAAGAACTATAACTATTAATGGCATGGGCTTTCGAAATCTCAAAGTACACCCCAACTGACACACATCCTCCAATACAGTCACCTAATTCTTCTTAAACCTCTCCACGTACTGTGGACCAAGCGTTCATATATATGAGCCTAGAGCAGCCATTCTCGTTCAGGCCACTGCATGTATTAATTTAGATTTTCTACATGTTATATTCTAGGGATGGTAATAAGAAACATATTAAAGAACACAAATGTGAAATATATTTTTATTAAAGGTATGAGTTAAATGTGAAAATGAAATCTTTCTCATATTTTAAAAATATTTTTCTTCTCCAATGCTCAAAATATCTATACAGTGTAAAAATTCAAATTAGACAAAAAGAATATCAAATTAAATAAAATATTTTGAATAAATGTGATATACAATTTTAAGAATTTAATTTAAGTTGTATAAACAATTCATGCTTTATCATTCATCACTAAACAGCTATGCTTTATGTCTTTTGATCCATGTTTTGTGTATTCACAGTGTGTATGTATGTATGTATGTATGTATGTATGTATGTATATATATGTACTCCTTTGCATCAAGGGTGGATTTTTCTGGGACTCTTCATCACATACTAAAATCTACAGATGCTCAAGATTCTGCTGTAAAATAGTATAATATTTTATATAATCTTCATACATTTTCCTATTCACTTTAAATTCTAGATTTCTAATGATGCCAAAAGAAATGTGAATAGTATTTAGTGGCTATATTTAATTGTTTAGGGAATAATGAGAAGGAAATCATCTGTATATAATATTTTTTAAGTATATACTTTTCTCTGAGGTATGACTTCTGAAATGGGAGACCAACTGCAGAGAGGGGAAAAATGGAGTGGAGAGACAGGAAGGAGAGACTTTTTAAATATTTAAATCTGTAAAATACGCCGTAGCCTTCATGTATATATTCTGAGGCCAATGCCCTAATTCTTGTTTCTGTTTTGTCTACCAACTGGGACAAAAGGAGAAACAAGTAAATGGATGTGGTCTTGTTCCCATTTGAGAACTGTCCTTTCTTAGGCAAGAACACTGTGTGTGTATTCACTGAGCATTTAAAATGATTCATATGTATTTTGGAAGGAGATCATTGCTTCCAGTTTTTGCTCTAAAGCTCTCCACATTTTTGAAGCAGATCCGTTTCCAGTCCTGGCAGAAGCCCATCTGCAGCCCTTCCCAGCATGTGGACCTTGTTGTTTCTCTAGTAAATACCAGATGTGGAAAAGTGCCTGTCTGGGTGTGGTGGATTTACTTGCTGACCTGAGAGAGGACGTGCATTAAAGCCTGAGCACAGAAGATGTCTTGTATTCGCCATAAGCTTTTAACATTCCGTGTGACCGTGAAACAAAGGCTTTCTAATGTGTGAGACTTAAAGGAAGCCTCAAAAGGCTAGACCAGAAATGAACTTGTCAGTCACTACTCCTTCCCTTCTCAATGGAATATATGTGCATTCAACATGTGTCAAAGGCAGACTCTTTAAGGACATATACTCACTTTCTCTTTTACTACTGGTCATTTTCCCTCATTTTCACGTGCTCTCCTCTCTGGCCAAAGAGAAATGTGTTCAGTCTCAACTCTACTTCTTTGCTCCTACATTTGATGATTTTAAATCATTAATCACTGATTGTGTACCTTTTACTTGACCCTTTCTGATTTATTTGTCCATTTATAACTCAAACCAGATATCAGTTATCACTACTTTTGGTCTAGAATCCTTTATGGCCACTCCTATAGTACCTAAGGCTCTGCCCACCATAGTGTTGACCACACTGGGCTATGATTTTCTACCAGCTTCATGAGAAGACTCCTAATCATGACCATTGTAAGAGTTGGTCTTACAATGTTGTAAGCTGTCGTTCTGATACATCAAGCATGATGTCCCCAACAGTGAAGCATAACATGAATTAAATAAAAGAGTAAACTATTAAATAACCGATTTTTAAAAACCCATAATACTGTCACCAATATGCATCTGTCACAAGCTCCATTATATTCGTTTATTTATTTGTTACCAGAGAGTAAAATGCACTTCTTATAGGATTTCCATCTATGTCTCATCAAATCACAGCTGAACCTGGGAGTGTCTGTCTAGAACACACCCTTTACATGGAATCAACAAATACAATCTTTTCAATATATACCAACTCCTCCAAATCAAAAAACCAGCTGATGTCATCAAATCTGACACCTATTGAGGATACTTTTTCCAAGTCTCAATTTCTTCCTTTTGTCAGCACGAATGTGAAAAGACATCTGATGCCAGTGATTCAGACAGAGTTTACAAAGGGGTGGCTAGCATTTAGATTTCTGCTGGTAAAATTCATTCCTTTTCTTTCAAAACTTAATGAGAAGGGACAGCTTTGTGAAATGGAGGAGCAAGAACAATATTGCTTAAATAAATTGGAATTTTCACTTTGATTACCTTGCAGTTTCTGCCATACTTTACTGGAAATGTTCCCTGTGGTGCAGATTTTCTCTGGAGTGACATCATCATATGAAGCCACCCTCACTATAATTATTCTCATCCATATTTTCAGAGGACAGAGCAAGAACATTCACTAAGGAGTGCTAGATGCATAGAGAACATTTTAAAGCTGTAGAGTCACCAGAAAGTCCCATTAAAACGCAAATGATATATCTTTATGCATGCATGTGACCCCAAAGGAGACATTGCATATTCACAGTAGAAGAAATCTCTTTCAAACAATGAAACTCTGATAACAGCAAATATCCTATGGCATAAAATAACAAGCAGTACCCAGCTCCCATGGCTTTTCCTGAACTAAATCTTCTGAGGGTGTAATATAGAGGGAGCAGGAATGTTTTAGTTCACATTCCCAAATTGAAATCCTTATGGAACACAGACTGTCAATGCTAACACAAATCACAAGGATCTTAAGATTATTCTTGGCAATTCTGGATTCCCTCTTATCAAATTTGATTGTTCCTTTTATTATATAAGTGAGAGGTTTTATTTAAAAAATAATTTTAGGGAAAGTAAAAATAACAAAGTAGATTTTAAAATATAATTTAAGCACAATTAAAGTATGAAGCTGTGGGCTATTTTCACTGGCAATTTGTGACTGGCTCAGGCTGGCTTTACCCAGGGGAAGATTGAAGCCTCCCACTGCGAGGAGTTAAAGGGCATAGACAGGCTCTTTGTCTCCTGGAAAATAAAAGCTTCCACCATCTGCTCAGCAAAGCTTTGATTTTGCTTCTATGTAGAAAAGCTCTGCAGACACTGATAAGGTCTTGATATTTTTCTTCATGCATTCGTTCATTCGAGGTAGCAACCAAGAGAAAGAAAGGAGTGTTGAATATAATATTAAATTGTTTGCTCAGTAAAGGGGAAATACATTTTTTCATTCTTTCTATCCACTCTTTTAAAACCTGTGAAAATCCCCATTCCTTTACCCAGATGCTACTGTTTTTTAAAAATATCAACAGTTAGAACATTCAGGGTGCTTGGAATCCATTTTTAGTGTCAATCCACAGCCTATGCAATGCTCCGTCTCCCTTTTGTAAGGTCACAGTTGGCGACTAGTCTTTCTTTCATTTCTGCATTTAGCAGAGTGTGGCAAGAGCAAAAACTATGAACAAATGAAGGGTAGGTAGCAAGTACTCTACAAGTGGTAGGACAAACCATATTCAAGTTGTTGTCAACACCCAGTGTGATTTGTATATTGATACTTTTGCTCTTAGAAAAAGAATCCCGAGCTCTACATGAGATCAACTTACCCCCAATATAGGCCAAGGTTAGCATTCTCCTTTTCCGACCCTGATGGCTCTGAGGCAACCTCACTAGACTCTGAACATCCTTATGTTGGGGGTGTCTCTTAATGGAACAGGCTGACCTCCTGCCTTCAGAGTAGCCTAGGATGCCCTCAAATTCCCAATGACCCTCATCAGATATTTTGGAGCTGAGCATTAATGACATCTATTTTAACTGCTTAACATTCACTATTTATTTATTTATATATATTTATTTATTTATTTTTACAGTTTATTGAGTTCATGTTTTCTCTCAAAGTAATCATATATTTAATACAAATTAGATATTAAAATGAGGTCAATTTGCATATCTACAGAAACAACAGGGTCAGTCTCATATAACTGTCTTACCCAACATTGACTACAGGCCCTGCTCCCCCCCCCCAACTGACACTGGCCTATGCAATCCACCATCATGCATGGGTGCTTGTGACATGCTACTAGGGAACTGACATGGCATGCAGTGTGCTTTCATTTTTACATAGAACAACAGACACAACTCAAGCTGACCCTCTATAATTAAGGCTGCGCAAGGCTCTTAGAAACATATAGTTTACTATTCAAAAACTTATCTTTTCCTCAATTTAAATTTGTAATTGTAGTAGCTGTAACTTGTTGCAATTCTCAGACTTGGGAACTAAGTTCTGACCTTGCTTATAGGGCCAGGAAAGATGATTCCTTTCAAATCTTCTGTGTGCTCTGTTGTCTCTGGATATGACTTGTCGACTTTGTACAAAGAGCCGGAACAAAGGCTCACTTAACTAAGCGTTTGCTATCCAAGCATGAGGATCTGATTTGATTCCCAGTATCCATTTAAAAGGTAGGCAGAGGGAGATTCCTGAGGCTTACTGTAGATGGGGTGTTCTGTCTTGCCAGACAGCTCCCACATAACCATTCAGAGACTTATTAATTGTAAATGCCTCAGCCGATGGCTTACGCTTGTTACTAACTAGCTCTTGTATCTTAAATTAAACCATATTTCTTATTTACTCTACCACATGGCAGTACCTTTTCCCAACATGACATGTTCATCTCCTGCTTCCTCTGCATCTCCTGGTGACACGACCCTCCTGCTTCCCCGCGTTCTATTTTTCTCCACAAGTCCCATCTAACCTCTACCTCCCTAGCTGTTGGCCATTTAACACTTTTGTAAAACCAATCTTAGTGACAAATCTTCACAGTGTACAAAGGGATTATTCCACAGCAGCTTGTTATTTACTGGTTATCCAACTTAGTATACTTGTTGAACCCCAGAGTCCAGTGAGAGATCCTGTCTCAAAACATAAGATGGCAGGTGCTTGAAGAAGCAAGCTCAAGGTTGACTTCTGATTTTCACGGGTACAAACAGTGCAGGAGAACTCCTTCTCCACACACATAACTACAAAGTCATGCTGTCTTAGGCTAGACAACATTCTTCCCAATGTATTAAACATGTGAGTCATTCTTTCAGAATCTTCCCTCAGATTATCAGAAATGCTGGTTCTCTTACAAAATATTATGCCTTATATTTAGGTAATGAGTTATACCAATCACTAAGGAAAGCTGTTTTCCAGAAGTGAAATGGCTACAATACACAAGATGGCTTCAATACTGGTAGTACAGAGGGAACATTAGGATAATTAGGTTAAGAATATGTTTTAGTTCAAAGAAATAGTAAGATCTCTTACAACTTGTTGGAACACAGTTTTAGAATGTTCCATGCACCTTCAACCTTCATGAATCTTATGTTCCTCTCACACATTTTTAAAGAAATGTAACACACCTTTAATTACACATTTTAAAAAGACATTGAACTAAAGGCAAGTAAATGATAGACTGTGGGTGATTGTTTTCTCAAACTTGGTTTGAAGCATTACGAATCCTTAATTTTTCACACTATTGGAGCACAATCTATTCTTAGACTTTTCAAACTAAGACCATTCAGATCCTGATGAAAAAATTCTGAAGTTACATATTCAAATCTATAACTTCCAGAAACACATAAATTTCCAGTAAAAAATTTGACTTGCAAACACAAGAAAACAAAAACATTTTTTTTCCAAGCTGGAAATAAAGATAGGAGAATTTATTAGAAAGTAGGACTTTTACTTTTTTAATTATCTATGTTTGTTGTATTGATTAGCTGTCTATATCAATTTCAATGATACTTGAGGAAATCAATCAAAACAGAGCAAAATCTTACTTTAGTTCAGTTGTAGAGCTTCCAAGCTATAGCAAACGTTGTTTTCTGCCACCAGGAAGCTCCAAGATAATGACACGAAGACTTATTAATTATGAAGGCTTAGCTTTAGCTTAGGCTTGTCCCACTAGCTCTTATAACGTAAATTAACCTGTTTATATTAATATATGTTTTGTCTCATAGATTTTTACTTATCTTCCATTTTGTATGTCTGAGTTTCTCCATTCCTTGTTGGCATCAGATGGGTATCTAGATTCATCTCCTGCTTCCTCTCTCCCTACCCAGAAGTCCCACCTATACTCCCTGCCTAGCTACTGGCCATTCAGCATTTTATTAAACTAATCACAGTACTATGTCTTCACAAAGTGTCCACATATCACACAACACCAATCCTTGCTTAGCTGGCTACACTATTTTCAGAACTCTTGAGAAGGAGGACATCATGGAGGAAGGACATGGAAGAGAGAGTGTCATTTACCTCATGGTGGGGAGCAAATATAGACAGAGAGATGGAAGGAGTCAGAGATGAGCTGTACTTTTCCAAAGCATATTCTTGGTGACTTACTTCTTCTAAGTGAGTCCCACCTCCTACTTTCTACTGCACCCAGAATAACACCTCCAGCTGGACACTACTAACACTGATTCCACATGAGTCTGTGAGGACAACCACTACTCAAATGGAACAGAATATAAGCATAACAAATTACTCATAATTGATCTCCTGAAAAAAAAAAGACAAGATTGCATCGTGGGCATAACAATGTAGCCATAACAACACGCAGCTGGTGTTTACTCCTTTGGTAGTGTTCAGAGTACATTCATGTACCAAAGACATTAGAATATATGGGGGAATGAGTTACATAGCCATCAGCTCAATTTCTCCATGTTCAGTGAGTTGTGTTGCTGTTGTCTTCAGCACTGTGGCATTGCTGTCAGCTTGCATAGAGCAACCTGTAATATTGGCAATAGTCTGAGTTGTTTGGAAATTCCCATGGGACCCCTTTGTGCAACAGCTCAATTTGATATAACCCACTCACCATAATGGTAGCTTCACTTGATGACAAGAGGCAGCCAGTTGGGACTCTATTTCTCTATTATTTGACAATTTAATTTAGGTTGCCTCATATATGTATATTTTTAGGAAGATTGTACTGTATTAGGTTTTCATGGTACCACTAAAATGGCCCGTAATTTAAACTGTCTCTCTACATAGTCCTTCCATCCTCTCCCTCTTCCTTCCCTACTTGATATTTTCGTTCCAATTCCACCCCAGCAACCCATAGTTATTCTATTTCCCTTTCCTAGGGGGATCTATTTCTCCCTCTGTAGTAATTTACTGTGTATACCTATCCTCTGTGCTTCTGTGGATATTAGCTTGTTTGTCATTGACTTAACAGCTAGTATGCACATATAAGCAAATATATACCATATTTCGCATTATGGGTCTGCATTACATTACTCAGAATGAATTTTTTTTAGTTCCAATCATTTTTATCAGAATTTCATGATTTTAGCTTTTAAAGGCTGCTATTAATACTACATTGTATAAATGTCCCACATTTTCTTCATTCATATATTGAGGGTCATCTAGATCATTTCAAATTTCTGTCTATTATCAACAGAGCAGCAATAAAACATAGTTGGGAAGTTTCTTATGATATGATGAAGTGTCCTTTGGGTGTATCCATAAGAGTTGGTTTAGTTGTATAATTGAAATAGAACAATTTCCATTTTCCTGAGGACCCACAACACTGATTTCCTTAGGGGCTGTGGAAATTTGCACTCTCAGCAGCAATGACTGAGGGTTCCCATGCTACATCCTCATCAGCATGAGTTGTCCCTTGTTCTATTGTTCTGAGCCATTCTGAGAGGTGTAAGATGAAATTTCAAAGTAGTTTTAATTTGTATTTCCCTGATGAGAAGGATGTTGAACATTTTAAAAAGTATTTCTCAGATATTTGAGTTTCCACTTTTGAGAATTCTCTGCTTAACTCTGTACTTCCTTTACAAATAGGCTGTTTATTTTCTTGATATCTAGTTTTCTAGTTCTTTTTAAAAAATATTTATTTATTTATTTATTATGTATACAATCTTCTGTCTGTGTGTAT
>LOJH01039030.1:0-14927 GCA_001685095.1 Ellobius talpinus | reverse complement strand
TTCTTTATTAACCAATGAAAGTAACAGATAGATAGATGACCCTCCTACATCATAAAGGGAGTATATATTTATAGGTAAGTGTTCTGTGAATGTTTTTATAATATAATCTGGGAGAAGGATGTAAGCTCTCATGCTTCTACTCATCATGTTCTCAATACTGGGATAAATGAGGCTACCAGGGATCAGAATTCTTTATCATCTTAGTTAGGATTTCTATTGCTGTGAAGAGACTACATGACCATGGTAACTCTCACAAAGGAAAATATTTCATTGAGGCTGGCTTACCGTTCAGAGGTGTGGTCCGTTATCTTCATGGCAGGAAGCATGGTGGCATGCAGGCAGGCATGGTGCAGTAGAAGGAGCTGAGAGTTCTACATTAGGCAGCAGGAAGAGAGAGTCACATTGCCTGGCTGGGGCTTCTGAAACCCCAAAGTCCTCCTCCAGTGACAAACTTCTTCCAACAAGGCCACACCTACTCCAATAATGTTATACCTCCTAGTAGTGCCACTCCTTATGAGCCTGTGGGGCCATTTTCATTCAAACCACTGCACTTATCTTAACCTTGGTTCCCCTATTAGAATAAAGAAATTTAAGAGCATATTTATGTGAATTCTTGTGGTAAGCCCAGTGATCTTGTGGTCTCAGAAACAATCAATTCACTTGGGGAAACCTCTATTTTCTTTATTTATTGGAATTTTCTTTATTCCAGAGTAGAAATGCATACATTGCTTTAACAAGTACCCCAAATAATTGATTTCCCTAATGGTTTAAATTTTTTTGAGGGAACAAGGAAAATAATGAGTTAGAAAGCGAATGGTCTACTCAACCTTATAATAAATACTAGGGGAGCACACAAAACATAACATCAGCTTGGCAATCACATGAAAATCCATATAATGCTAATGACCATAAAGAGGTTATGAGATTCTTGGGGATCAAATTCACTTTCTCCAAACTGCATCAAGTAATAAAACTGTACCAGTGCATGTCTACATCTTGGAAGTTTTATGACTTTTTTTCTCCAGAGGTAGACGGTAGCAAAGTCTTGAAAATTGTTACCAAAGTGTTTGAGAGATGACTACGGAATAGTAGCTAACCATATTTCCCAGCTACTATTATTCTCTGAGCTAATCATAAAGGGAATTCATATACAATTTTTTACATTACTTATATACTTAGATTCCAGTGGAAGAAGCATGAGTGATAAATACATGAGCAATTACTGAACAATATAACTTTATAATATTCCCTGACATGTTGCAGTCTGGCTGTTTCTAGCTCTTTTGTATGTTGTGGTTTTTTTCTTAATATGAAGAGTATTCAAGCCAAAATGAAGACAGCTTCCCTTCTTTCTATTTAGTTTGTCTTCTTTGTTTTTTTTTTGCAGAAATTATTCTGGTCTAGTTGGGTCCAATGGAGCCATATCAGCCTTTACTGCATTGTTTTACCCTTGATTCTCCTTCATGATCTACAGTGAGCCTTTTGAAGACGTTTCTTCTCATGACTAGGAACTTTTGAGTGTTTATTTATTTATCTAGCCTCATTAGATGGGAATCTGTACAACCAGAAGGTCTTGTTTTCGGGTGCTCTAGTATTTCCTTGTTCCTATGCATTTACACCTCCATATTGTAATTTAGTTAGATCTTTCTTGACTACCACCTTAATCCTGCTGTAGTCATCTTGAAGGCAGGAGATGGGCTCTATATTTGATTCAAACTCTGGGGCATCCTTCATGACAGCACACTGCTATATGTTCCTGTATTTCAGTATTTTCATGCAGAAACCATAAACATACACAGTATGTTTGTTTAAGAAACCCTGTATCTGGTTAAGGAGAATCTGGACTCTGTCACAAGGCTACCTACCTGATTTAGAGGCTTGAAACTGGCATCAAACTGCAAATGTAGCCTTTGATCTTTCTATATCTTGGCTGTATCATTTATAGATCAGAGATAACATTTGAAGGCAGTTATGAATATTAAGTAGTTTAATGCATGAAGAAGACACAGCATTTAGGAGCTAGTATATAAATTATTAGTATTATTATTATAAAGATTCAGTGAATAGTGAATTAGTCATTAACTGACTTCAGTATTCTGTCGTCTTCCACTAGTAATACTATTTACCCTTTGTTCTCAGCCTCATGTTTTTCTGTTTGGCTATTTCTAAAATCCCAAAGACTTTAGTTCCCATTGATGGGCTTTGCCCATTTCAGTCTTTACTTGACCATGGAATCCAGGAGAAACACTATTGATGGAATGATTGCAGCCACTCAGTTCTAGTTCACCCTATTTGGATTTGCTGAGTGCTCATGGTCATCAGTCTGCAAGATGCTGATGAAGAAAGATGCAGGTACTGGGGCTCAACACATTGCCCCACAACTTCCCATCAAGGCGAAGAAGCTGAAGGGTACCACTGGCAGAAGCGGCTCTTTGCTCACGTAAATGACTGACCCTATCAGAGCAGGTGCTTTTACTGACAGATGAATGAATGGATTAGAAAATGGACCAGTTCAGGTTTCATAGCATTCTCTTCTGACTTTCTGTTATCTTGTTTCATCTCTCACTTTCTTCCCATAAGAATCTTGTGGCATGGTTGGTCTGAAAGACTTCTCTTGATCAAAGAGCATTCTCACCTTCAGAAAAAGTAGTAGATAGCAAGCTAGGTCCCAGGGGGAAGTGGTGGGCAGCAGACAGAGGAAGCTCTTGTCTCTCACAAATGATGGGAAAGGGAATACTAAACTAGACAACCAGGTAATATCTACTTTAAAGCTCTGATTTGCAGTTATCTCTAAGATTTTTAATAGTTATATCTGACAAGAATTTGGTAGCCTAGTAAGGAAGACTAGGTTTAAAGGTTAAGAGATTAGGTGCCTGACCACATAGATTAAGGGCAAATGGCACTGGGATTTCAACAAAGAAACGTTTTTGATTTAAAAAGACATTTGGGGCATTTCTTTTTTTAGTGTGTGTGTGTGTGTGTGTGTGTGTGTGTGTGTGTGTGTGTGTAAACGACATCTTAAACGTAAGGGATGTGAAAATTTCAAAGGCAGTTTACTGAGAGTTTATAATGAATATTGTACATCACTGAAGTTCTTGGTTTGTTTTGAGTTTGACAAGAAAGTAAAATAAAACAAAGTAAAACAAAATAAAATGTCGCTGTAGCTGCTGGTGTTGGAGCTCGATTTAGAATAAACAATTGCTAAAACTTTGGGCAATTTTCTTGAATATTCATTCTCTCTAAAGATGTGATCAACAGTGAAATGGCTTACTAATTGAGATGTAAAATACCTTGAAAAATTCAGTGTTAAAGCTAAAGGTATAGTTTTAAATAATGTACCAAAAGGTCATAAATGGCTAAAAGCTAAAAGAAATGGAATATCATCTAACAAAATTTTTAGAGTGCAGCAAAGACACCTCATAGATGGAAATACACAGCCTTGAATGTTCACATGAGAAGAAAGACTGAAGAGTTTTAACCTGCAGTTTTTCTTCTAGGTCAGAGATAGCATAAGAATGAAACCAAAGAAAGAAGGAAGACAAGTAAAGGAAGAAAGAATGGAAGTGTTAAAAATATTGCAGAAATTAGTAAGATAGAAATATATAAAATAAAAATTAAATTTAATTCAATACAGTGGCAAATCAGTTGGAGGTAAAAAATACAAGTCATAGATAAAAATATTAAATATAAATCCATGACACCAATGCAAAGAGAATGAATTCAGCATAATGGAGAAAATATGTTTTACAGATGGATTTGAAAAAATTAAATGGGCCAGAAAATTTTAAAGAGAATTAAAGCACACTGAACCCAACGGAAAGGGTATTTGAAATCTGAACAGACATGGACACACTAACAAATCATTTAAATCATTAAAATTCCTTCAGATTAAAATCACCAGAATCAACTGATCATAAAGATCATTTCTACCAAACATCCAAGGAACAGATAATCCCAGTTAAAAACAAATGGTTCTAAAAAGAAGAAGAAAAAAGAGTGAATATAGTTCTTTCTTAATTTTATTAAGCTTTTAGAAATTTAAAACCTAAACAAGGACAAAAGATCTTAGCAGAACCTCCGGAAAGAAGGTTTACAGTCTGGAAATAAGCAGATGACATCAGATGAGGGCACACCTATCATAGTGCCTTGGTTCTTAAACACTCTCAGTACCAAATGCTGATGGGCACTTAAGGCCAGAGCTGTTGCTCATTGCTGGTGAGGATGAAAATGGTCCAGCATCTTGGAAAAGAATTTGGTGGTTCTTGCTAAACAGTAGCAAAGCCTCCTCTGACTGGAAATCATGTTCTTTTCAACTCAAAGGAGTTGAAAATGGATCGACACAAAGAACCAGCTCATGGATGTTTGTAGCAGACTTATTCAAAAATAGAAGAAAGCAAGATGTTCTTAAATAGGTAAATGGAGAGATAGCTGTGATACAAATGAATAATGGAATATTATTCAGTGCTAAAATGAAGTGAGCTATCAGGCCATGAAAAGAATTGAGGAACTATAAAAGCACAATGGTAAGTAACAGAAGCTAATTAAAAAAACAACTTTACAAATATCTGACAAGTAGTTATAAAGTAAATATGGATATACAAAGCAAGATAATTTGGAAATATAAGTTGGGACATGCTATGGCAAGATGCATTTTCATTATATGTTTCCTTATAAAAATCAACATAGTCTGATGTTGAATTAGAACTAGACAGTGTTGAACAATGTAGTAGAGTTTGGGGTTAGTTGTCTAGAAAAGACCCATGAGCACATAGATCTACATAAACCCAAAGTGTATCTACCATACTAATGTCAGGTAACCACTTGGGAAAAAAATTTCCTCTTTCTCAAAAGTTGCCTGTCCCATGTCCCTCTCTCTCTTAAACATCTTGTTCCCTCCCACCCCTACCATGTGTACTTGTATGTGCATGTGTATGGTGGTACGAATGTATTGAGTATGTGTACATGTGTGTGCCCACACATATAAATTCAGAGGTCAACAACCTGTCTCACTTTATTGCCCTCCACCTCATTTTTAGAAACAAGGATTTCTCCTTAACCTGGAGCCTAACTGGAAAACAATTTGGGTAGGCTGCTGACCAATGAACTCCAAGGATCTACCCCTGTAGTTAGAGATGTGCTCCCCCAACAGATTTCTGCGTGTGTCTTGGGATCTAACTCACATTCTCACATAAGCATAGTAAATATTTCTGAATGAGCTATCTCCTTGCCTTCTAAAACTTGAGTATTATTATTTAATAATAAGCACTCAAATCCATTTATGGTGAATCAGATATCTGAATGTGGAAGCAAACTTTAAAACTTTTACAACAAATTAGGGAATCTCTTATTATTTGAGCATAGGAAAAATAATTCAACACTAAATCCACAAGAAAAAGAAGAAAATTGGCATTTGAAACTCTCTCCCTAGTATTTGATACTAATAGGAAGAGAGGAATGGGACACAAGTGGAAAAGCTTTGTTCACCAAGTATCAGACACCATGGCAAAGCAATGACAAAAGGCAGGCGTTACAACCGAAAGTGAGAGAAGAAAGGAACAGGCGACATGGACAGGCGAAAGAGGAAAGAGAGTGGCTACAACCGCTAGCACACCAACCATTGACTGACAGATGTTCGTCTTCTCTCGTTAGCAACACAGAAACATTGGGTTCCTTTGCTATGAAATCTCTCACCAGATTTGAAAAACAAAATATCTGAAAATGGCAAAGATTGGGGAGAAAAGTCAACACCCTTACCTGTAGATACCAAAATATGGGAGAGTGACTGAGTAGATCTTGTTATCCATCAACTATGTCCACAGGAAGATCCTAGAGAAACCCAGGCTTTTCCCAGTGCTCAGAATTCATGAACGCGCTTGCTTGCTCACCAGTCTTTCCCATACAGTGGAAGCTTCACATGGACAGAGGAATGGCTTCATTCATGACCAACCCCAGGGCCCAGTATTGTGGCTGGCAAGCGGTAACTAAATACTGCTTTCAAATGTAAGCAAGCAAAATCAAAGATGGGGTAACCACATTAACCGATTCTCTGAGTCTGAGGAGTGTCTGTGCAGCCAGTCTAACCTTTGTACATGTCATCTGTTTTGACAGGTCCACCTCAAGTGTGTTCGCCATGTGGTTGACTGCCCGAATATTTCTCCTTCATTCTCATCCCAAAGACCATGCCCTTTATTTCCACAGAAGGGCTTGGAAGATTGCCTACGGCTTCAACAACTCAGTGCAATAACTATTTCTTCATTTTTAAAAATATTAATTCGCCCATAACTTTCATGTGAAAAGAGGGACCATGAAAATTTCCTAACTCTGAAATGCCATCCTCCGAGACACAATGGCAGTACTATAAAATAAGACGCTTCTGTCAGGCCAACAGTGCTGATGCCAGTGATAATGGCTGGATCTCCAGTTCCTTCCTTCAGCTTTGAGTAGAGGTTCCTGGGAAGTTTGAGATCCCAGCAACAGAGGTTAACATGAGGCATTAAAAAAAAGTATTATGTAGATTAAATCACAGTATTTTTTTGACCATGAGATTTTTTAAAAATGGGCCTGTGTACAAAAATGTTTTCACTAATCATTTTTTGAGATCAAAGATTTCATTTCCTAAGAGCACAAACTTCAAATCTTTCACCAAGGGCTTACTTTGAACCCGGTTTAATGATGGCGTGGAAGTCTTTTCTCCCCTTCTCTTGAACTACAGCTAAAAGAGTTGTAGAAAAGAAAGTCATTTCAACAGTGAAGTACTTTAAATGACTGGCTCTAACCACTATGTCTAAAAACAGTATAATTCAGACTTGGGAGAGCCAACTAAATAAATAGTGATGATAAGCGACCTAGCTAACAATGTAGCCTCCTTGTCTTGTCATTAACACAACTATGCCAGCACCACCGTCAATCACCACATTGCCTTGACTTTAAAAGCCAGAGACTGAATACCTGCTTTTAGAGTTGGAGGCAACAGAGAGAGAAGAGCTAGCCCACTTAAGCCAGCAATGTGACTTCGCAGTTATTCAGGGATTTGAAAGAAAAACAAGGTTATACATCTGCATAATGCTTTGTTGTAGCAATGTTCAAATTATTCTTATGAGTTCAGTACCATCTGTAATAACCCTCTGGTGATCCCAGATAAAAAGAAGGACTTGGATTGCAGCATTCCCTCTCCATAGGAGAAATGGATTTACTACCTGAAATGATAATTAATGGGATTCTGTTCAGTTTCAAGTGGAGATGAATTGCACAAGAGGTGACTATGGAGTCACAGAATAGCAAGATCCTTCAGAACATTCTCCTGACATCCTACCCTGAAAACCCTCTGTAGCCAGAAGTGACAGATTCTAGACCACTAAGCTGAGTGAAAGGGCTGGGTCATGGAACAGGGAAGGACAAATTCAACACATCTGCGTGTTATTTCTTTTCCACCCACCCAATGGATGTAATATAAATATCCATCTATTTGCATTTTGAAGTGACTTTAATTTCATTCACCAATAACTGAACAGCCACAAGAAACATTGTCTTTATTTGAAATAGTCTCTATGGATGGAAGATGAGGGCAAATACTTAAAAAAATCAGTGGAGAAGTTTGACTATCTAACTTTAAACAACAAAAATACTTTGATGCTAAAGGGCAGGGAGAGGGCAGCCTTCATGCTTAATTAGATGGATTTTCACCACACCACTTCTAGAATGTTGTCTGCTTCTACAAAGTAATAACCCACTCACAAGAAAGACAACATAACACACAGGGGCCCTTCCCTGAGGGTGATGCGTACCACCCCCACTTTACAGAGGAGAAAATTGAGATCTTGGGCATCCATATCAAAGCAAGATTCAAGCACAGTTATGTTCCATTAAAGATAAAAATTGCACTATCTCCTCCGTGTTTGTTTAACTGATTAAGTCTTTGGTCAGCTCTACCCTCTTTTTTTATTTTTTTATTTGTCATTTCAGTACTCCTTTCCCATGATCAATGCAAAATTCACAAGAACTTCTGTTTGCATTGTGTCATATGGTTCTCTAGACACTGGGTGGAAGAAGAGCTAAGCCAGTGGTGTCCCAGCATGCAAAGCAGCTCACTACAGCCCTCTCTAACACTTCCCTTTGTTCTTAGTCCTTCATGTTTTTCTCTGTACCAGTATTTTCTTACCACCAGATACATTATCATCTTCTTGTTTGGTCTGTCTTCTCTGGCATATGTGATTTTGTGTTGGGTTCGGTGTTGAATCCTTCATGTCTAACCTTTGTCTATCACCATGGTTACTCATGAAGAATGGATGCTTTTCTTTTGTAGATGAGATGATGAAGACTCAGAGTCTTTCCCCATCATCTGTTACATAAGTGGAGGAGCTGCCCTTTAACCTGAGTCTGAGGACTGCCCTGTCTTTTTGAACAAAGCCATCAAGACAGCGGTTATCAGTTTATTTAAAGATGGATAAATAGTACCTTTATCAGTTTGGTCATAGGTCAAAATTGAGAAAGAAAAATTGACAATAATTACTGGCTTCAGGAAATTGTTCTGAATGCTCTGGATAGCAAATAATTGAATTTGGGTAGGAAGTAAAATTATTTGGTAATTTCCAAATCAATTCTTTTAAAATAATTTAGAGATTTCAGAAGTGATTTAATGGGTCGCATATTCCGTGAGTAGCATGACTGAACACCTTTGTAAGTACTGAGACAGCCCATTTGTCTGAGGATGGGGAAGAAGACTACTTTCTCTGATAGTCTAAAAAAGTTAAAATAATATATACCTCACAACATACTAGTTTTTATGCTAAACAATAGCTTATTTAAATAAAGCTAGGCAGAGTGATCCTTCAAAACCATAGTGCTTTGCATACAATTTTCAAAAGCATTCTTAAGGTACCTGTGTAGTAGGATTTTCCTTTGGGCTGCCAGTTCCTAAACCACGACACTGAGACTTATTTTTAACTACGAAAGCTTAGCCTTAGCTTAGGCTTGTCCCACTGGCTCTTATTACTTAAATTAACTCATATTTTTAAATCTACATTCTAACACATGGTTTTTACCTCTCTCCCATTCTGTATGCTCAATTTGTTGTGCATCTCTATAGCATCTCCTATGTGCTCCAATTATCCTCTTCCTTTCTTTACCCAGAAGTTCTGCTTAACCTCTTCCTGCCTAACTGTTGGCATTCAGCTCTTTATTAAACTAATCAAAAGGTGCCTTGACAAAGACACACCTTCACAGTGTACAAAAAAATTATTCCACACCATACCTGGATATGGAACCCAGAGATGAAGATTTGATATTCAAAACAAATATACCCAAAATCATTAATAATTTCATGGACAGGGTAGACTTGTCCCATGTCTTAATGTGTTTGTAATTTGTTGTTGGAAATTTAAAATAACTGTAGTCAAAATATTTAGTAACAAATTGAAGTTTATTTCTCTCAACTCTGAGAGATGGAAATTCTATACCAAGGGGCAAGAAACAGATGGGTCTTCTTGTTGTGTGATCATATGGTGTAAGGTGGGTTGAAGAACAACCCAGGCAGCTTATAGTCTAGTGAAGATCTTACTTCACGAGGGAGTGGTACTCACAGCTTAGTCCCTAAAGTCATCGAATCCCAGCATTATCTCATTGTCAATGCATGGATTTCTCAGGATGATACATCTAAGTCGTAGCACTGGGGACTAAAAGTGAGGGCTGAGACTGTTGGTCATAAACCTGCAGAGGCGAGGTTTACTAACCAATTCATAGGACATATCTGCCTGCTCAGCTGTCTTCTGAAGTAGATTATTATGTACATTTTACAGCTAAAACCAAGGCCTATGATGGCTAAAGTATTTTCCCAGGAACACGTAGTTTGTAACAGATTAGACCAACATTTAAACTCTGAAATTCTGATTTCAAATTTAAAACTACCAAGTACAGTAGAAAATATGATAGTATCTTACTTAGGGTTTCTATTGCTGTGAAGAGACACCGTGATCACAACAACTCTTATAAAGGAAAACATTTAATTGAGAGTTGCATACAGTTCAGAAATTTAGTCTATTATCATCATAGTAGATGGTATATAAGCAGACAGGATGCTGAAGAAGGAACGGAGAGTGCTACATCTTAATCTGCAGGCAGCAGAAGCACTCTGTGTCACTGGATGTAACCTGAACATAGGATACATCAAAGCCCACCTTCACAATGACACAATAAAGTGTCATTTATTTCCTCCCATAAAGTCACAACTCCTAATAGTACCACTCCCTATGGGGGTCATTTCAAACCACCACAGATAGCCAGAGAGGTCTGGGCATCTGTATTCTGTACATCCCACTGTGGACCCAGGAAGAACAACCTCCCTCATAGATTTGTGTGGCACCAGAAAGAAAGAAGAGGACGGATATCTGAGAACTGCATGGGCTGTCAATGCTGAAAGGCTTTTCGGTAAATCAGACCTCCTCACGTTTTCCTCTGTAGTTCCCTTCTAACATGCTTTGGTGTGACTTGTGGAGGGGATTATATTTAATCATGAATCTAAGCCAGGGATGACAAGTATCAACACAGATCTTAACTGAAAGGTGACAGAAGCTTCCTCGAGTTTCACACTGGCTCTTTTCTAAAGAGTAATGAGCCTGGCAGAGAATCTTGACTAACGAGTGATATGGGAGGGGAAGTAGAGTATAATTTAGGGGATTAAAATCCACAAATTCTAGAAAACATGTACTGTCTCCTATTACTACTCAGGGGGTTTCCCTTTGAAAAACCCAGGTAAAAAGACAACCTGGGCAAGAGCCTGCATCCAGGAGCTTTCCCACATACATTATGACTACTCACCTATCTGCTAAAACTACTACGTCGATGACATTGTGTTCAAGTATTCACTTCTATTTTCTCCTTACAATAGCTTTTGAAGTTATTTATCATGGCATATTAGAGATAGAGGAGCTAGAGCCATAAAATATAACTATTCTATTGATAGAAATTTTGACGCTTATGACCCAAGTGAGGAGCATATTGTCCTTTGTAGAGGAGTTCTCACGTTTTCCTCTGAGAAATGGTACAGCCAGCTCTAGCAGAGGGAACAAGGGTTCGTGTTTCTGTAGCAATCTGCCCACTTTGGTCATTGTTGATGAACACCACCACACTGTTGAATGGCCATCTTCCAGAGTTATCTCTTTGAATGAGGCTCTGTAAAAGTTGGGAAAGAGGTCAAGCTTGACATAGGGAAAGACCTATAACACTAATGGCCTAGAATACAAAAAAGGTTTAAGGATGCATGGTGAAGAGAGGGCTGACTAAGCAACAATTAGTGGGGATTTCTTGACAGTTCACAAATGCTGAAAATCTGCAGGTATCAGGGATGCATACTGAAGAAAACGAGTAAGAAATGGTCTAACCAGAGCAGAGCACAGCACTGTGAGAATTGCTCTCCAGGCTGTACTGAATAAAATAAACAAAGAAAAAAAAGGAGTCAAAGAACACCCTCTTCTTAACAGAATTCACATTGACTGTAGTGTGAAGGTGCCAGATCCTACTTGGCCCCAGTGTGACAGACCCTGCATAGCAGTGACTACAAAGGGGGTGGCCATTCAGGCCAACTGGACTCAGCAATAACTCAGCTTTGTTGGATGGACTCACTAATGTATGCCTGATTTCTCCTGGTTGCAAGTTTTTTTGTTTTGCTTTTTTTTTTGCTTTGTTTATTTGTTTTGGCCATTTTTAAACTGCTGTTTTCCCTCGTCCTTGTCCTCATTACTATTTATTTATTTACTTTCTTGGGTTTAAAAGCCCACTTTTTATTAAGCTATCCAGTTATCCCTAAGCATAAGACAATACTTCTGCAGCTTACTTGAGTTAATATACTTCTATAAGATTTGCTCCATAGAGCTCTATCTCCTTATGAGGAAGCCCATGAATTTCATCCGACTTCATATCTGAAGTGCATTGACCTATATAGATATTCTAAGCTTAATCCGCTGGGCCAGACTTCTCCCATCATCACATTGCTGTGATGCTCCACCTGTTACCTGCTTCCAGTATGCGATGGAATGTGCTTCCAGGACTTGCCCCTTCTTTCTTTCTTCTTCCTTCCTTAAATATGTCCTCAGTATGCTTGGCCATGACTATCAAGACTGAAATCAAGAGTTTCTTGGAAAGCCAACAATTCCTTGGAATATACACCTGAATGACACTCAGGCTGAGTCTTGAAGAACAGAAGGTATTTGTGAGATTAACATTGGGAGGGGATGGCCCAATAGACAGACACATCAAATGCAAGAGTTATGAGATAGCTGTCATAGTATAACCTGGAATCAAGATGCAAGTATTTAGTATAGCTCGAGGGTAACATAGGAGATGAAGAATATCGGAAGATGACATGAGGTAAGGTATGAGATGGCATCAGAAGGAAAACATACAGGTCTAAGGATTTGGAACTCTGTTGTAAAGATAATGGGAAATACCTAAATATTTTTAAGTGGATTTGGTGGAATTTCATTTATATTTCGAACCACCAGATCGTAAGTGGGAGGAGGGGATTGAGTATGTATGCCAGAACATCAGGTAGGAGATTGTTGCAAGGGCTGAAGAAATAATAAATCCACAGAAAATGACAGTGAGAGAGAAGATGAGCTGCATGAAAGAAGAGAAATATGGAGGCATAATTAATGAGTCCTACAGGGTTAGTAGATAACAAAGGTATGCTTGCAGGAGAAACCTGCACTATGATGAACTTCTGTATTAAGTAAAACAATCCATTCTTTTCTAGACAGGAACAAAGCCAGAGCCAGAAGGTCTGTGATGATATGGCCCTGGTAAGATGCAGGATGACCTACAGGATGGCAGAGGGTAGAGATCAAAGGTGAACAGAGAAGCCAGACCTTGCAACCAAAGTTTCAACACAAGTAGCTAAGTAAGAGATTTGATAGGAGAATGTGAACTAGGGACCTGAATATTCTAAGTCGGAAACAGAACTTGGGAAGTTCTCTGTGAAGCTCTTGCATGTGAGTTTTTACAGGAGAGAAGAAATGATTAATTAGAACTCAGCCATACTAAGTGTGAAGTACCCACTGGCCTGCCTAACAGAGACACTCAACAGGTGGCTGAATTTGTGACCTGGCATGAGAGTCCCTTAAGACTGAATCTGTCCATAGGGAAATATGAGGTCACCCAGGAGGAGCTCAGCATTCTCAGGATGTTCTTGTGTCCTCTTTGTTTTCTGTTCCCTGCTTATTGTTCACGTGCTACTGAGGGTTTGGAGGGGGGGTGAGGGCTCCTTTAGCCTCTGCTCCTTACACTGATCCACTCTCAGCTCCTCTGGAGTCCCTGCAATCCTGCTTGAGCCTCCTTTTGCTGTTTTGATCCTCTCTATGCCTCCCCTGCGAGCCTTCAATTATCTCTCAGCTTTTCTGAGTCCCTCAAATCCCTTAAATCTCTGTTGTGCCATGCACACTATTCTTAGTAGGCGTGTCCCCTTTGAAGTCAATGGGAACTTACAAACAACAACAACAATAAAAAACAAACACGGTCCATCTGCCCTGAAAGGCTGATGCAATTAGGGGGAAAAAATCTAGGAGTGGTGGTTTTAAGAGAATGGTATCGCTTCTTTGTAAAAGTACCATTTAGCAAAGATCTTAGGTCTCATTGTTTCCTCACCCACTTCTACTTTTTAGTTTGAGACTAGAGTGTTCTCCATTAAAAAGTGATTTCACCTGAACTATTCAAAATAATGTTAAAAATTGCACATACACCCACGTACCCCAAATCAAATTCCGTGATTAGTAACTGGGGGCAAAGAGAAATTACTTTCCGTGTGCATTTTAAATGACAGAATCTCATACACAGTTATTACAAATGGTTGCAAAAGGTCATACAGAGCCCACTCAAAGCAAGGCTTAGAGTCATGGGATGACTAGGACTTTAATATACTTTTATTAAAAGCACTCATAAAATCATATGTTACATCTGAAGAGTCGAGTATCTATCCACTATAGTCTAGACTTGAATTGTGCTCTGTGAGCAAGAGCCTTCAGTAATTCATAAGTATAAAAGTCAGAAAGATGTCTGAGAAGGATACTGAGTTCGGAAAGCCAGAGGCCTGGTTCTCCAGTGAGAATTCTGCTGGATTATTTGGAGGGGTGGTGGATGTGCCTGTGTGCACATACTTGTTCTAGGAGGGAAAAACATCTTCAGTCTTTCTATGCTGCAAGACATCACAGACTTTTGTAGATGAGAAAACCAAGGCTACAGCAGGCCAAGTCTTACCTAGGGGAAAATAAATAGCAGACGATGGCTTCAAATTTACTCATGGGCTTAGCCTTTTCAGAACCCTTTAAAACTGTTTGTGGGAGTGTAAATTAGTGTGCCTGTGGAAGTAAGGGTAGAGGTTCCTCAGAAACTGATAGTACAACTGCCACACGATCTAGCTATCCCACGTCTAGGTATATGACCGAAGCTATCTACGTCAGCACACAAGGGAGACGCCTGCACACTCCTGTTTATTACAACAATATTCCCAACAGCCAAGTTAGGGAGTCTGCCTGGATATCTGTCAACAGCTGAGTCTCTGCAAACAATGTGGTTTTTTACATGGTCACAAAGACTAATGAAATTATGTCATTTCCAGGAAATGGATGGGTCATCATGTTAAGTGAGTTAAGCCAGACTCAGAGAGAAAGATACTGTCTGTTTTCTCTCATGCAGGCAATCAAAGTTTAAAACAAGCAAGATATGGTTGTTTGGGGGGAAAAAAGGGGGGACCATCATGAGAGACAGGAGGAACTTGAGATAGAAACGTGGGGGGTTAGTAAATGTGATCAAAGTACAATATATACATGCATGAAAATGCCACTAGGAGACTCGTTTTGTTTAAAGAATGCATACCCAAAAGAACAACTATGTAGTGAAAAGGGGAGCAGGGGCCTGCTTTCGTCCCACCCGGCTCCCGCACA